>JAODLM010000474.1:0-71898 GCA_036937905.1 Salvia rosmarinus
TAAAATCAATTTTCATTATTAAAATTCGATAATTTAGTATTAAATTTTAAAACCAAGTTTATAAACTTTGGTTTTCATGAAATAACACCATTAAATTATCATATGGTATCTAAACTATATGTTATGATATATATGAGTATGATTAGGCTATTGAAATCAGTTTTGGAACATAAAAACTTCGATAGCTTATAATTATAATTTTGAAACCTAATTTTTCGAAATTAGGGTTTCTTGTCGTAAATTAATGCTATAATTTTATCTATGATATTATTTAATATCTAAATCATGTATTATGATATATATATGTATATTTTGATCGAGAAAATTTCATGAGTATCAATAATAGGTGTAATTTGTATTTTATTCCTATTTTTCCATTTATTTTACGGTAAAATCGATTATCTATTTATATGTTGGATTTAATTATTTTAATGGCTTGTATTATATATCTATGATCATATGTGATTAATATATATAGTATTAGGGATGGAATAAAAATTAAACACCCTTAAAGCCTTAATTGCACCATTAAACAAAGCGTGATGATCGCTTTTGTTGCCCGACCCATGAACACCGCTACAGCCTCTTTAATGATCACTATATTCCCGTCGTTTGACTGCAGATTTTCATCCACTTGAAGGGAAAAATCGAGAGAGATATTATGAGGAGACTCTTACTTCTGAAACCCACTACACTCGATACACTGCTTGAACCTCTCTCTCTAAATTTATTCTCCATCCCTACAGCCTTGAGCGGAGGAGCCAAACTCCCATTATTTTGAAAGCTCTGCTTTCCTTTCTCGTTTCTTAGTTCTTTAAAATTTGGACATTATACGTCGTTTAAAACCTATACCATTCTAAGGTAATAGCGAGAGCATAGTACAAAGGTTATCCCTCTTTTTAGTTAGAAAATTTTCGAAACTGTTTTATGAGTATATGAATGTTTTATTTGTTCTATGAATGAACTATGTGTTTATATATTGTTCTTGATGATTTGGTTAAGAAAATATGTGAATATATATATGTTAGATGAGCATAGATAGTTTGTACATTAAGTTGTTGAAATGGATCTAGCATGTCTTCGTAATTTTGAACCATAGGATGTGTTAATAAAATTTTGAAGCTTTATAAAATAAAATGATGATGGCCAGATTCTTGCTTGAATATTTTAGTGATGGATTATTGTTTATTATCATGTTTATAATCCGTGGTGTTGATTTGAAAAATTTTAGAAAACCACTAGGTATTCTATTAAAAATCGTGAGTATTATTGAAATATACCATGGGGTATAATTTTTATTTTAAGATTGTGATGATGTATTAATGCTATAATGCATTGTTTGTATGTGATATGATTTATTTAAATTTTGGAAACCATATGATTAATTTTTGAAAATACCGTGAGCTTGAAGGTTTGGTATGTTGGTGTATGATTTTATTTTAATCATACAATAGTATATTAATACTTTAGTATATTAATTATGTGATATATGATTTTGTTTGGAATTTTGGAAATCAAATACCATGTTTAAATCAAAAGAAGCACGTGAGCTATGTGCTCAATACGGTGATGATTTAATTGGTTTTGATGATTGTTATGATGTTATATTACTATACTATAGTATATAAACATAGTATATAATTGTTGAAATTTTGAAAATCAAATAACATATTGGGTCAAAAGCGAGAGCTATTGAGCTCCATATGGTGATGATTCAAATGTTTTTGGTTGAGGTTATGATGTTACTGATGTTATAATATAATGTTTAATGATGTTGGAATTTATTTAGAATTTTAGAAATTATTTGCTAATTATTCGGTAATTATCAAGTTAATGCCGTGAATATAGTTATATATTATGAAATGAATGCTTATGATGAACTATAGGTTATATTAATGATATATATTGATGTTGGGATATTATACTGTGTATATTAATTTTGGGAATTTTGGATAATTATTCCATATTATATGGAATTACGAAATGAATGTATATGTAAATATACTAATAAATGACAAACAATATCATATGGATCTTATAAATTCATATTCTGGACCATAGTGTATATTAATACACTATATTAATTTAGAAAATTTTTCAAAAGTCATTTAGTATTTTAAGCTAATTATCGAAAATTTCGATAATTTAAAAGGTTTAAAATCCTTTTAATTCAGTTTATTAATAAAATATATGTTTATTTATATTCTGGACATATTTTGGAAATTATAAAATCTTATAAACATAGTTCACTATGTTTAAGACAAACGATTAGGTTGTTAACGTTTTAAAAGCGAAAATGCTTTTCTAATTATTAAAAGATTTAATAAATGCGAAATTACTTATAAGTCCTTGATTTACGTGATAAATGGGAACTAGGACTTCGTTTTCAAATCGATCAATTCGATTTATAAAAACAAAATAGTAAAGAAATTACTATTTGAAAGTCAAAATCGTTGACTTTGTTGGCAGTGTTGACTTACGTTGACTTTGAAAGTCAAGCGTGCGATTATCGTTCGATAAATTAAGCCAATCTTGCGTAAGATGTGCTAATTGAGCATAATACCTCATTAGCAAGAAAAGTTTCTAAAATGAAATCCTTATATCAGACGGCGTGCTCATCATCGTTAAAACATTTAAGCGGGCGTTAAGCAAAATAGTTGAGCGTATCTGGAGGCGAGAACAATTCGATTAAATAGCGCGTTTGAAAGCATATCGAATTCATTTGAGAAATTGACTCACATCGATATAAAATATCGAAGTTATCTTTGAAAGTCTCATGAGGCTTGGCGGCGTACTAAAACCTAAGCTTTTCGTAAGTGTGTGGGCCTTGAAGCGGCGGGGACTTTGTGAGCGAAACGAACTAGGACTTTACAGCGAACCATAGTCCAGGTGGGCTTCTTATCTTTAAAATGTGGGCCTTTTCTTACCCACTAAAGCTTTTCTTTGTTATTTCAAATGAGTTTATTCTGACCTTATCCTATTTGTTTATACAAATGTTTCTTGCATTACACGAAAATATTTCGTTTGTGTATGGATCCTATCTGTTATGCCGGGTAGAGACTCGTGGAGATAGTTGGAACTATTATATCAATTGTTGTGGTAGCGCCTTTTAATGTCGGGTCATGTCTTGGGATGATAAATGCACAGCTAGGATTGGCGTGAAGGTTGGAACTATCTGTTGTGTTAACATATGCTTGCGGAGTGTAGTATGTCTTTATGCGGGATTACTGACGGTCACGGCGTCGTGATGGGAGGCCTCACTCTCGGCGTTTATTATTTATTATTATATGTATTGTGACTATGAGATCTGGACCATACGCGAAAATGCTCGGCCGAGCTATGTTCTGTTGAAAATGATTTGGTAAGCCTGAGGCATTTTAACTAAAACCACTTGACTTACCCGATATTGGCGTGATAATTCAAATTCTATCAAATGTTTTGGCATGAGTCCATGAGTGCAATTTCTTGTACTTAGCCTGCATGTTTGTTTTTTAAATGTGCGGGTTGAGCTCTGATAGTGATGATGGAGGTTGTGTTGAGGTCGAGTCATATTGTTCATTTAGGATTTGGTTTTGCCTTGAATACATATCGTCATATATGTATTCACACACTCATTGCTAAACTCTAACTCTTAAACATTATGTCTCTTGTCGTTACTATTGAGGTTCATGGATCACGGTTTAATCTTTGGGTTACGATGGCTAAACTCTTTAATTATTTGGATAATATCTTATGCCGTATTATGCGCTTGTTTATAACCAATGTGGCCATTTACCTTGGTCAATTTGTCCTATAATACTATTCTAGTATTAGTCACCCTCGATCGGGGTTGGTCAGGAGTGGGGGCATTGACAGTGGTATCGAGCATTTTGCTCTTTGTAAACCAAATCTTTTTATTCTAAGTCTAGATCGAGTCAACGGACTTCTAGTAAACCATGACTCCCTCAACACTCCATCACATCGAGCTCAACGGGAAGAAGGTAACGCATTCTTTCTCAAAACCATGAAATGGAAATTTTTACATGTTGAGCAAATTGGAAGAACTTTTGAAAATTGGTTATGATGAAAATTTTTATGATGAAAATGAAAGTTGAGCAAGAAAATTTTCAAAATACTTTTAGGTTGAACTAATGCAAATACTCGAGTATTGATATGAAAGTACATGGTGGTACTAGTTGAATGATCAACATGGGATGAATGAATCCATTTTTGATATGTATATGAGTTGATCATGATTGTCTTTTGAAATCATACTTCCAAAGTTTTCAAATAAGGCTTTCTTTCCAACTTTCAAAATTTTATTTATGATGAGCGATATGTTATCACGAGGCGAACTTAGACTCTAAGGAGCATGTTCACATATCGTGAAGAACATAAATCTGAACTTCTTTTTTCTTACGAGGAACAAAGAGCGATGGGAAGAATGAAAGTGATGATGGCCTCGAGCTCGAGCGGCGAAGGCGGCGAGAAGGATGAACAAGGTGACCTCGACCCTTAAAGATGAACAACGTCGACGCCGTCACTACTTCCGACATGGTGAGCATCGACACAAATCACGACATGGGCGTCACTTACGGCTTCAGAATGTTCAGCCTCAACTTAAAACCCGAAGATGGTAGGCGTGTTACGTCGACATACGTCTCGATTTACGATTTGGCACGATCGTGCAAATTTCCTGCACTGCGCGGTAAATTTGTTTTAGCTAGATCTCTCGTTGGGACTCCGATTTACGCATGGTTTTCACCTGCGTACTCCTAACACTGATCTTAATTTGTTATGAAGAACAGAATCCTAGTTCTGCCTCCAGAATACGATAGAGTCCGTTGAACTCTAGTTCGAGTGTTTGGTATAGAATAAGGATCTAAGTAGCTTATATTAAGATGTTGTTGGCTTATGTATACGTTTGGGTAAGACTAAGAAGGTAAGTTGTGGTAAGTATTGTGCAGTATGATGTTGCCTACCTTATAGACTTGCTTGACTTTATCTAGTTGCTTCACGTTACGTTTAAGATATCACTTGCTGCTTTTGAGATGGCGATAGTTGACTTATATTAGTTTTGTTCGTGACGGATGGAGGGATGAGATATCTCGCGAGGAGGAGGATTGGACCACACCCAGAGGAGGAGGTGGTATTTATCGCTCGGTGGATGTCTTGTTGAGGAAGACTTGGGTGAGTTCTTAGCATATTATCTCCGTCTTTGGAGGCCTTGAGCCAGGCGTGGCCAGTTATAATGACATCCAGCGCTAGCGATACTCCCCACACTGGGATGGGTATGCAGAGATATCGGGAGATTACATCTACGGGCGATGGGCGGCTACGACTGGTGGGAGATTTGCCCAGTTCGTGAGTCACGACTTACGTGTACGGCATTCTGAGGCGACACCGAGGACCTACCTCCTCCCAAGTATACAGGCGGGATGAGTCGCGAGTGGCTTCTGAGAGAGTTCGAGGCGAGATTGACCAGTCGTGCCTCGCTTTCCTTTTGACGAGGAAGGCACTTACTCGCTTAGAGGCGTACGCCCAGAGCCTTGGGAGGCGGTATTTCCACCCCCAGTCGGACACCCGTCGTCCACGGTACCACCTCCACCACCTATGGTCCCGGCCGTACCACGGTTGAGCACTTGGTCGGACGGACACGGATGAGGGTAGCGAGATGTCGCGGTGGCTCTGGCCCGATCCGCCGCGACTACGAGCATCGGGTGAATCGACGAGCGCTCTTAACCCCTGCGAGACATACCGATGGTGGAAGCGATGGAGCCGGTCCATCGAGGGGCGCCCGCATGGACATTTCGGCGAGGGCGACTCAGGAGGACGGACGGTGGGAGGGCGCATGATGTAGACCACGATGAAGCTTAAGGAGTTATTTTTGTTGTGTTTAAACACATTGTTTCCTTTTCCTATGTTTAAATTTTAGTGTTGGACTTAGAACCTTAACTTTTGGAAGGCCGTGTGGGCGGGACTTATGTTTTATTTCTCTTTTTGCATAACCATTGGTTTTGAACATCACCTATGGCAGAAATTTTTGGATATATATATATACATGACCCTAATAGGGCTTTTGCGGCAAGTTATGTTTGTTAAGAGTGATATTTGGAATCGTTTTACAATAAGGCCAAAATAGTGTTGGTATATGTTGAGTGGTGAAAAGAATAAGTGCTAATGATTACTGTTTTCTAGCATGCCTCAGAAGAAATCCGGGCGAGGAACCCGGAGGTCGAGCTGGGGAAGGCGAGAGGAAGGGTAGAATCACGAGCAAGAGCAGGAAGAAATTCCCCAACCACCTCCGCTCAACACGATCGTGGGATCGAAGAAATGTTTCTAAGGCAGAACCCTCACATCTTTAGCGGGAAAGGTAGCCGGAAGAAGCCGAACAATGGGTTGGGGCCATTGAGCGGATTTTACCTTTTTAAGATGCAGCACGGGAAGGGCGTGTGTGTTACCTTCGGTGATAGGACCGGTGACACGGTGGGAGGCGGAAGAAGACTTTCACGGTGAGCGAGCAGAAGAATTCTCGTGGGAGGATTTCGAGGGGCTGTATGAAAAGTACATTCTAAAAGCTATAAAAGGAAGAAGGGCGGGAATTTTCCAGCTAAAACAAGAAAGGATATTTGTGACCGACTATGATCGCACTTTCTGCGAGATGTCGAGATATGCACGAGAACTAGTGGACACCGACTTGAAAATGTCGGAAAAGTTGAAGCGGGGCTAAGAATGGAGATCGCATGTCTCTTGCCGACCGTGGAGACTGTCCTGCTGAAGCTCTCGTACGAGCTTTAGATATTGAGTGACCATGACCCAGAATAAGTCGGTGTCGTCTCGGACACAGATACCTTGGATAGAGGAAGGAAATGGGAACCCACCGCGGGATAACAACAGCGGGAGCTATGGGGCCTTGAGTCCTGCGCCCGTGGCGAGAAACCTGAGCGCCACAAGGGCAAGGCGGAAGAGCAACATATGCTCCACGGTGGGGACCACATGAACAATTGAGGATACCTCAATGCCCTCGATGCCATAGGACACACAAGGGTGTGTGCACGGCAAGCGTGGTAGCTTGTTACAAGTGTGGGGCAAGCGGGCATTCGCCACAATTGCCCGGTGTCACGTTCGGATGTAAGGCCGAACCAGCGGGCAATGCTCGGCCGTTAAGGGCTATCTGACTTCAACCCGGCCGCCGCGGCGGTTTATTAACCCCTCAACTCCGGTGGCAATGGCCTCAACAACAACTCAGCGGCCGCAACAATGGCGGCGACCGCGGCAACAAATCCATGCGGTGGCGGCAACCACCGCAGCAGCGGGCGTCAACCACGCCCAGCGCCGCGGTGGCGACAGGCGAGGCGAACAGCGGCCCGAATCAACCGGGACCGTAGCCCGTCGGCCTCGGTAGGCTCGGGCTGGGCCTCACGCCCTACATGGGAGGCGAGCAGACAAAACCAGGAAACTTGGCGGTATGGAGTTCTACTCAACCTACTGTTATAGTATTGTTCGATCAGGTGCTTCGCATTCTTTTATTGCAAAATCATGCGTGAAATCTGGGCCTTAGGTGCGGAAAGTCGAGGCAGGATATGAGAATCTCAGCCGCCTATGGGAGGGATTATGGCCAGTTACACACTTTTGCTCGAACCTAGAGTTGACATTAGGATCACTTAAGGTTACAGCTAGCGATCTAAACATAATACCCATGGATGATGTAGACATAATCCTCGGAATGGGCTGGTTAGCTAAGAATCATTCCACGATTCTCGTAAGGAAAGGAAAATTCGTTTCACTTTCTGGACAAGAAGCTCGCATTTCCACGGGATCGGCATGGGGAGGAGAATTCGATAGTATCGACACTACAAGCTAGGGAGGATGATGAACCGAGAAGGGATGCCATGCATTCCTTGTTTATTTAAGCGAAGAGGATAAACCCGGCGGGGTAGAAGACATTGAAGTTGTCAAGGAATTTTCGGACGTATTTCCGAAAATCTACGGGACTACCTCGATGAACAACTAGAGTTTACCATCGACTTGGGCGGGATCAGCCCGGTGTCGAAGGCGCCTATAGGATGGCCCCAAAAGGAGCTAGAGAGTGAAAATCGAAATCGAGCTTTTGGATCTAGGATTCATTAGGCAGTGTTTTACATTAGGGGCGCCTGTTTTGTTTGTTAAGAAAAGGATGGTTCTTTGAGGATGTGCATCGATTATAGGGAGCTAAATAAGATGACACTAAAGAACAAATACCCTTTACCGAATTGATGACTGTTTGATCAATTCGCGAGGCGGGTGTATTCTCTAAAATTGATCTTAAGTCGGGATATCATCGGTGAAAATCTGATGCGAGGATGTACCTAAGGCGCATTCCAACGAGATATGGTCACTATGAGTTCATAGTTATGCCATTCGGATTAACCAATTCACCGGCCGTATTCATGGACCTCATGAGCAGTATTTCATCCATTCACGGATGAATTTGTTTTAGTCTTCATAGATGATATCCTTATTTATTCAAGGAATGAAGAGGCATAAGGAACATCTAAGAGCGGTTTTGCGGACCTTGAAAGCGAAAGTCTCTTTGCTAAGTTTAGCAAATGTGAGTTTTAATGAAGGAAGTTATGTTCCTTGGACACATCGTGTCTCTTTGAAGGTATAAAAGTAGATCCGGCCAAAGTAGAGGCCGTGCGAGAATGGAAATCACCAAAGACTCGGCGAGATTAGAAGTTTCCTAGGATTAGTGGTTACTATAGGAGATTCATGAAGGATTCTCCAAGATTGCAAGGCGATAACTCGGCTACTCGGGAAGGAATCAAGTTCATTGGTGATGAGTGCGAGGCGAGTTTTCAGTACTCGAAAAAAAATTGACGATGCACCGGTTCTAGCGGTCGAGAGCGGACAAGGGGTATGTGGTCTATCTGAGGCGCATCTAAGGCTGGGCCGGGTTGTGTTTTGATGCAGAAGGAAAAGTGATAGCTTACGCATCCGACAACTCGGACCTGAACTGAACTACCCACCCGATTTGGAATTAGCGGTTGTAGTTCGTACCACAAAATTTGGAACACCATCTCTATGGTGTGAGATGTGAGATCTTCACGGATCATAAAAGTTTGAAGTATTTCTTGAACAAAGAGATGCGAACATGAGACAAAGAAGATGGCTAGAATTAGTAAAGATTACGTGTGGTATTAACTATCATCAAGGCAAAGCGAATGTAGTAGCTAGCCTTGAGTCGTAAGAGCCATACAAGTTAGGATGTCTCTTTATCTGAGAGGAAAAACTCGTTGAAGATTTTGGTAGGATGAGGATTGAGCTGGTGGAACCGCCGAGACAATTGTGGTTTGTATCGCTACACTCCTGCGGCATCGACCTAAGAAAAAATTGTCGAGAGACAAAGGATGGAGGAAAAGTTGGAAAAGATCAGAAAGACTAAGGTGCGAAGGATTGAGAATTTCAGGCGTAGGATAACGCCTTGTTGTTTGAAGGTAGGATATGCGTTCACAGCGGCCTTGAGCTTGAGCGAAATCATGAGTGAGGCTCACGTCGCCCTACACCGCCCGGGGTACTAAGATGTACCGGGACACGAAGGAAAAATTTTTGTGGGAAGGCGTGAAGCGAGACATATCTTCTTTAGTAGAAACATGTCTTGTTTGCCCGACAAGTGAAGGCACTACACAGCGTCCCTCAGGAAGTTACAACCATTGGAAATCCCGGAATGGAAGTGGGACGATATAACGATGGATTTCGTTACAAGCTTACCGAATCGAAAGAGGAAACACGAGCCGTATGGGTAATGTGGATAGACTTACGAGAGTGCTCACTTTCTACTATTGAAGCACTTATGGATCGATAAGTTGGCCCGGTATGCGTTAAGGAAATTATCACGATTACATGGAGTGCAAAATCTATTACCTCACGATCGAGACTCAAAATTCACATCGGGTTGGATTAGCTTACGAGAGAATTGGGTACTAAACTCGATTTCGATCGACTTTTCGTCCACAAGCGGATGGGCGATCGAAAAGAAACGATCAAGCGTTAGAGGATATGCTTAGAACGGTAATATTGGACCAGGTGCAACATGGGAAGATATTTTACCTCGATTGAGTTTGCCTACAACAATAGCTACCAAGCGACGATCGGCATGGCCCGTCTGAGCACTTGTATGGCGAAGTGTAGATCACCACTTTATTGGGATGAAGTCGGTGAAAGAAAAGTTATAGGGCACGATGCGGTGAGCGAAATGATCGAGATGGTTCGACAAATTAGGATGAGGATAAAGAGGCTCAAGATAGGCAAAATCTTACGCCGATCTGCGTGAATCGAACTACGATTTGAAGATGGAGACAAAGTATTTCTTAAGGTCTCTCCATGAAAGGTTGTCGGGTTTGGCACGAAAGGAAAGCTTAGACCCGCTTTATAGGACCATATGAGATCTAGAGAGGATGGGTCCGATGGCTTACTGGTTGGCTCTTGGCGAACCTAAGGAATGTGCATAACGTTTTCACGTGTCGCGATTGCGAAAATCGTTCAAGAATCCTAAACACGTAATCCACCAAGGCGGCGTGATTCTCAAGCCCGACATGAGCTACGAAGAGGAACCATGGCAATCCTCGACTATAAAGTCCAGCGACTACGGACCAAGTCGATTCCGTTAGTCAATCTTGTGGAGACACCACGGACGAGAAGAAGCCACGTGGGAACTTGAAGAAGCGATAAAGAGCGATACCCGATTTATTTTTCTAAAGGTATACAAATTTCGGAACGAAATTTTTCGTGAGGGTGGAATGTAATATTCGAAAAGCGAGCGTCGATTACGGTATTCTAAACCCGTAATTAGGGTTTTGCAGTATATAATTTTGACGACATCGAATATTGTGATTTCGATACGATATCGTTATAACAATTCTTTTTATAATTCACTAAGTATTGTGAATTACGGAAATGAAATTTATGAAATGATCTGACGTATTATTTTTAACGTCGACAGCGTGTCGAGCGTCGACTTTTATGGGAATCTACGGTTGTAAAGCTTAGAATTAATTTCCATCTTAATTCCTTGATTAAAGGAATATATTATAAAGTAAGTGCGAGCTTACTACGACCATTTTGAGATGAGTCGATTTTGAGCGTTTTGAGGCGTTTTGAGCGTCAGCGTCTGAGGCGTTTTGTAAAATGAGTTTAATGCTCGGAAATTATAATAATTAATTTCCTATTATTATTTTATATAATTTCAGTATTATTAATTATTAAAATCAAATTTTCAGTTATTAAAATTCGATATTTTGGTATTGAAATTTTGAAAACCCTAAGTTTATAAACTTTGGTTTTCACATGAAATAACACCATTAAATTATCATATGGTATCTAAACTATATGTTATGATATATATAGTATTATTAGGCTATGAAATCAGTTTTGGAACATAAAAACTCGATAGCTTATAATTATAATTTTGAAACCTAATTTTGAAATTAGGGTTTCTTATGCATAAATTAATGCTATAATTTTATCCTATGATATTATTTAATATCTAAATCATGTATTATGATATATATGTGTATATTTTGATCGAAAATGTCATGAGTATCAATAATAGGTGTAATTTGTATTTTATTCCTATTTTTCCATTTATTTTCGGTAAAATCGATTATGCACTATATGTTGGATTTAATTATTTTAATGGCTTGTATTATATATCTATGATCATATATGATTAATATATATAGTATTAGGGATGGAATAAAAATTAAACCACCCTAAACACCCTTAAAACCATGGTTGCACCATTAAACAAAGCATGATGATCCAGCTTTTTATTGCCCGACCCATGAACACCACTTTCTAGCCTAGCCTAATGATCACTATATTCCATCATTTGGCTGCAGATTTCATCCACTTGAAGGGAGAAAATCGAGAGAGAGAGATATTATAGGGAGACTCTTCCTCTTGAAACACTACACTCGATACACACTTGAACACTCTACACTCTCCATTATTCTCTCATTATAAGCCTTCTTGACCCGAGACAGGCCAAACTCCCTCATTATTTTAAAGCTCTCACACTCCTTTCTCATTTCTTCTTCATTCCTTCACCAAAACTTGGACACCATACCTTGTCCATTGAAACCTATACCATTCCTAAGGTAATAACAGAGCATAGTACAAAGTTTATCCTCTTTTTTAGTTCGAAAATCTTGAAGCTGTTTTATGAGTATATGAATGTTTTATTTGTTCTATGAATGAACTATGTGTTTATATGTTGTTCTTGATGATTTAGTTAGAAAATATATGTGATATATATGTTAGATGAGCATAGATGGTTGTACATTAAGTTGTTGAAATGGATCTAGCATGTCTTCATGATTTTGAACCATAGGATGTGTTAATAAAATTTTGAAAGCTTTATAAAATAAAATGATGATGACCGATTCTTCTTGAATATTTTAGTGATGGATTATTGTTTATTATCATGTTTATAATCCATGGTGTTGATTTGAAAATTTTAGAAAACCACAGGTATTCTATTAAAAATACCGTGAGCTATTTTGAAATATACCATGGGGTATAATTTTATTTTAAGATTGTGATGATGTATTAATGCTATAATGCATTGTTTGTATGTGATATGATTTATTTAGAATTTTGGAAACCATATGATTAATTTTGAAAAATACCGTGAGCTTGAAAGGTTTGGTATGTTGGTGTATGATTTTATTTTAATCATACAATAGTATATTAATACTTTAGTATATTAATTATGTGATATATGATTTTGTTGGAATTTTGGAAATCAAATACCATGTTTAAATCAAAAAGCCGTGAGCTATGTGCTCGATAAGGTGATGATTTAATTGGTTTTGATGATTGTTATGATGTTATATTACTATACTATAGTATATAAACATAGTATATAATTGTTGGAATTTTTGAAAATCAAATAACATATTGGGTCGAAAAAGCGAGAGCTATTGAGCTCCATATGGTGATGATTCAAATGTTTTGGTTGAGGTTATGATGTTACAATGTTATAATATAATGTTTAATGATGTTGGAATTTATTTAGAATTTTTAGAAATTATTTGCTAATTATTCGGTAATTATCAAGTTAATCTTAGTGAATATTGTTATATATTGTGAAATGAATGCTTATGATGAACTATAGGTTATATTAATGATATATATTGATGTTGGGATATTATACTATGTGTATATTAATTTTGGGAATTTTTGGATAATTATTCCATATTATATGGAATTACCGAAATGAATGTATATGTAAATATACTAATAAATGACAAAAAATATCATATGGATCTTATAAATTCATATTCTGGACCATAGTGTATATTAATACACTATATTAATTTAGAAAAATTTTCAAAAGTCATTTAGTATTTTTAAGCTAATTATCGAAAATTTCGATAATTTAAAGGGTTTAAAATCCTTTTAATTCATTTATTAATAAAATATATGTTTATTTATATTCTGGACATATTTTGGAAATTATAAAATCTTATAAACATAGTTCACTATGTTTAAGACAAACGTTAGGTTGTTAACGTTTTAAAATGAAAATCGCTTTTCTAATTATTAAAATGTTTAATAAATGCGAAATTACTTATAAGTCCTTGATTTACGTGATAAATCGAGAACTAGGACTTCGTTTTCAAATCGATCAAATTCGATTTATAAAAACAAAATAGTGAAATTACTATTTGAAAGTCAAAATCGTTGACTTTGTTGGTGTGTTGACTTAGTTGACTTTGAAAGTCAAGCGTGCGATTATCGTTCGATAAATCGCCATGCGGCGTAAGATGTGCTAATTGAGCATAATACCTCATTAGCGAAAGGATTTCACAAATGAAATCCTTATATCGAAAGCGATGCTCATCGTTAAAACATTTAAGCGGGCGTTAAGCGAAATAGTTGAGCGTGTCTAGAGGCGAGAACAATTCGATTAAATAACGCATTTGAAAGCATATCGAATTCATTTGAGAATTGACTCACATCGATATAAAATATCGAAGTTATCTTTGAAAGTCTCGCAAGACTTGGCGGCGTACTAAAACACCGCTTTTTCGTAAAGGTGTGGGCCTTAAGCGGCGGCGGGACTTTGATGAGCGAGCGAACTGGGACTTTACAACGAACCATAGTCGGTGGGCTTCTTATCTTTAAAATGTGGGCCTTTTCTTACCCACTAAAGCGTGACTTTCTTGTTATTTCAAATGAGTTTATTCTGACACTTATCCTACAATTTGTTTAACAAATGTTTCTTGCATTACACAAAAATATTTCGTTTTGTGTATGGATCCTATCTGTTATGCCGGGTAGGGCTGCGGAGATAGTTGGAACTATTATATCAATTGTTGTGGTAGCATGACCTTTTAATGTCGGGTCTGTGCGGATGATAAATGCACAGCTAGGATTGGCGTGAAGGTTGGAACTATCTGTTGTGTTAACATATGCTTCGCAGTGACGTGTCTTTGTGCGGGATTACGGCGGTCACGGCGTCGTAGATGGGAGGCCTCACTCTCGGCGTTTATTATTTATTATTATTATGTATTGTGACTATGAGATACGGACTATACACACGAAAATGCTCGGCGAGCTATGTTTCTGACGAAAATGATTTGGTAAGCACTGGCATTTTAACTAAAACCACTTGTGACTTACCCGATATTGGCGGTAATTCAAATTCTATCAAATGTTTTGGCATGAGTCCAGAGTGCAATTTCTTGTGCTTAGCCTGCATGTTTGTTTTAAATGTGCGGGTTGAGCTCGATGGTGATGATGGAGGTGTGTTGAGGTCGAGTCCTTGTTGTTCATTTAGGATTTGGTTTTGCCTTGAATACATATCGTCATATATGTATTCACACACTCATTGCTAAACTCTAACTCTTAAACATTATGTCTCTTTGTCGTACTATTGAGGTTCGTCGGATCACGGTTTAATCTTTGGGTGCGATGGCTAAACTCTTTAATTATTTGGATAATATCTTATGCCGTATTATGCTTGCTTGTTTATAACCAATGTGGCCATTTACCTTGGTCGATTTGTCCTATAATACTATTCTAGTATTAGTCACCCTCGGTCGGGGTTGGTGGGAGTGGGGGCGTGACAGAGTGGTATCAGAGCATTTTGCTCTTTGTAAACCCAAAATCTTTTTATTCTAAGTCTAGATCGAGTCACTGGACTTCTAGTAAACCTCTGACTCCCCTCAACACTCCATCACATCGAGCTCAACCGGAAAGAAGGTAACTGCATTCTTTCTCAAAACCATGAAATGGAAATTTTTACATGTTGAGCAAATTGGAAGAACTTTTGAAAGAATTGGTTATGATGAAATTTTTTATGATGAAAATGAAAGTTGAGCGAAAATTTTCCAAAATACTTTTGGGTTGAACTAATGCAAATACTCGGTATTGATATGAAAGTACATGGTGGTACTAGTTGAATGATCAACATGGGATGAATGAATCCATTTTGATATGTATATGAGTTGATCATGATTGTCTTTTGAAATCATACTTCCAAGTTTTCAAATAAGGCTTTACTTTCCAACTTTCAAAATTTTATTTATGATGAGCGATATGTTATCACGAGGCGAACTTAGACTCTAAGGGCATGTTCACATATCGTGAAAGAACATAGAATATGAACTTCTTTTCCTTACGAGAACAAGAGCGATAGGAAGAATGAAAGTGATGATGACCTCGAGCTCGAGCGACGAAGGCGGCGAGAAGGATGAACAAGGGTGACCTCGACCTTAAAGATGAACAACGTCGACACTTCGTCACTACTTGACATGGTGAGCATCGACACAAATCACGACATGGGCGTCACTTACGGCTTCAGAATGTTCAGCCTCAACTTAAAACCCGAAGATGGTAGGCGTATTACGTGGACATACGTCTCGATTTACGATTTGGCACGATCGCGCAAATTTCCTGCACTGCGCAGTAAATTTGTTTTAGCTAGATCTCTCGTTGGGACTCCGATTTACGCATGGTTTTCACCTGCGTACTCTAACACTGATCTTAATTTGTTATGAAGAACAGAATCCCTAGTTCTGCCTCCAGAATACGATAAGTCCGTTGAACTCTAGTTGAGTGTTTGGTATAGAATAAGGATCTCGTAGCTTATATTAAGATGTTGTTGGCTTATGTATACGTTTGGGTAAGACTAAGAAGGTAAGTTGTGGTAAGTATTGTGCAGTATGATGTTGCCTACCTTATAGACTTGCTTGACTTTATCTAGTTGCTTCACGTTACGTTTAAGATATCCTTTTTGCTTTTGAGATAGCGATAGTTGACTTATATTAGTTTGTTAAGTGACGGATGGAGGATGAGATATCTCGCGAGGAGGAGGATTGGACCACACCCACCCGGAGAGGAGGTGAGTATTTATCGCTCAGTGGATGTCTTGTTGGGAAGACTTGGGTGAGTTCTTAGCATATTATCTCCGTCTTTGGAGGCGCCCGAGCCAGGCGTGGCCGATTATAGCGGCATCCAGCGCCTTCTAGCGATACTCCCCACACCAGGATGGGTATGCAGAGATATCGGAGATTACATCTACCGGGCGATGGGCGGCTCGACTTGGTGGGAGATTTGCCCAGTTCGTGAGTCACACGACTTACGTGTACAGCATTCTGAGGCGGCACGAGAGGACCCTACCTCCCTCCCAGAGAGTATACAGGCGGGATGAGTCGCAGAGTGGCTTCTGAGAGAGGTTCCGAGGCAGTTGACCCGATCGTGCCTCCTTTCCTTTGTGAGGAAGGCACCTCGCTTAGAGGCGTACGCCCGAGCCTTGGGAGGCGGTATTTCCACCACTTACCCGTCGGACACCCGTCGTCCACAGTACCTCACCACCTATGGTCCCAGCCGTACCACCGGTTGAGCACTTCAGGTCGGACGGCGGATGAGGGTAACGAGATGTCGCGGTGGCTACGGCCCGATCCGCCACGACTACGAGCATCGGGTGAATCGACGAGCTCTTAACCCTGCGAGACATACCGATGGTGGAAGCGATGGAGCCGGTCCATCGAGGGCCCCGCATGGACATTTCGGCGGTGAGCGACTCGAGGAGGAGGAAGATCGGACGGTGGGAGGGCGCATGATGTAGACCACGATGAAGCTTAAGGAGATTATTTTTTGTTGTGTTTAAGCACATTGTTTTCCTTTTCCTATGTTTAAATTTTAGTGTTGGACTTAGAACCTTAACTTTTGGAAGGCCGTGTGGGCGGGACTTATGTTTATTTCTCTTTTGCATAGCATATTGGTTTGAACATCCTGCCCTATGGCGAAATTTTTGGATATATATATACATGACCCTAATAGGGCTTTGCGGCAAGTTATGTTTGTTAAGGTGATATTTGGAATCGTTTTACAATAAGGCCAAAATAGTGTTGGTATATGTTGAGTGGTGAAAAGAATAAGTGCTAATGATTACACAGTTTTCTATGACATGCCTCAGAAGAAATCCGGGGCGGGAACCCGGAGGTCGAGCTCGGGAAGGCCGAGAGGAAGGGTAGAATCCCGAGCAAGAGCAGGAAGAAATTCCCAACCACCACCTCCACCTCGACACGATCGTGGGATCGAAGAAATGTTTCTAAGGCAGAACCCTCACATCTTTAGGAAAGGTAGCCGGAAGAAGCCGAACAATGGGTTAGGGCCATTGAGCAGTTTTTACCTTTTAAGATGCAGCACGGAAAGGCTGTCGTGTGTTACCTTCCGGTGATAGGACGGTGACACGGTGGGAGGCCGAAAGAAGACTTTCACGGTGAGCGGCTTGAAGAATTCTCGTGGGAGGATTTGAGGGGCTGTATGAAAAGTACATTCTAAAAGCTATAAAGGAAGAAGGAGGCGAGAATTTTCCGGCTAAAACAAGAAAGGATGACTGTGACCGACTATGATCGCACTTCTGCGAGATGTCGAGATATGCACGAGAACTAGTGGACACCGACTTGAAAATGTCGGAAAAGTTCGAGGCGAGGCTAAGAATGGAGATCGCATGTCTCTTGCCGACCATGGAGACACTGTCCTACTGCTGAAGCTCTCGCGAGCTTTAGATATTAGTGACCATGACCGAGAATAAGTCGGTGTCGTCTCGGACACACAATCTGTTGGATAGAGGAAGGGAAATGGGAACCCAATGGGGATAACAACGGCGGGAGCTATGAGGCCTGAGTCTGGCGCCCGTGGCGAAAGGCAGGCGCCACAAGGGCAAAGGCGGAAGAGCAACATATGCTCCACGGTGAGGGACCACATGAACAATTGAGGATACCTCAATGCCCTCGATGCCATAGGACACACAAGGGTGTGTGCGCGGCAAGCGTGGTAGGCTGTTACAAGTGTGGGGCAAGCGGGCATTACGCGACAATTGCCCGGTGTCACGTTCGGATGTAAGGCCGAACCAACCGGGCAATGCTCGACCATTAAGGGCTATCTGACTTCAACCCGGCCCGCGCGGCGGTTTCATTAACCCCTCAACTCCGGTGTGAGCCGACCTCGACAACAACTCCAACGGCCGCAACAATGGCGTGCGGCCGGCAACAAATCCATAGCGGTGGTGGCGGCAACCACCGCAGCAGCGGGCGTCAACCACGCGCCAGCGCCGGCCAGCGACGAGAGCCGAGCAAAACGCGTTGAATCAACGGGACCGGCGCCCGTCGGCCTCGGCCGGCTCGGGCTGGGGCTACGCCCTACATGGGAGGCGAGCAGACAAAACCCCTGGTAAGTATTGTTCGTCTGGTGCTTCGCGTTCTTTGTGCAACTTGGCGGTATGGGCCGCTATAGTTCTCAACCTACATTATAGTATTGTTCGATCTGGTGCTTCGCATTCTTTATTGCAAAATCATGCGTGAAATCTTTTCGGGCCTTAGGTGCGAAAAGTCGAGGCGTCAAGCAGGGATATGAGAATCTCTTGCCGCCTATAGGAGGGATTATGACCGTTACACACTTTTGCTCGAACCTAGAGTTGACATTAGGATCACTTAAGGTTACGAATAATATTAAGCTAAATCAGATTTTCAGATCTAAACATAATACCCATGGATGATGTAGACATAATCCTCGGAATGGATTTAATTATTTTATGACTGGTTAGCTAAACCCCTGTCGTGGCCATTATTACCCCGAACAAGCGTGGGATTATTTTCAAATGGACGATGCATGAGAGAGCTTCTTTAACACTCATCAATCATCACATTATACTCCCAAGGGCTGCATCAATGTGCTGCAGATTTTGTGCCAATTCTTGGCCAAAATCGAGAGAAGAAGAGAGATAGGTATAGGAGGGACTACCAAGATTCACACACTTTCATTATCTACTTTCCGAACAATTTTTGAACTACAACAAACTCAACCTGCTCCCAAAATTCTGCCTGAAAACCGAGAGCAAACCCCTCTCCATTTTCGAAAATTCCTCCTTCCATTCTTCTTCATCTCTTACTAAACACCTGCTACATACTTTGTTCTTGGATCTTGACCATTCTCAAGGTAAATGAGGACCAATAGCTTGATTATTCTTACCTCTTCTAAGCTGAAATTTTCGAACTTGTTCATGTGTATGTATGTGTGTTTGAAAATATTATATATATATCTATATGTATGTTAAATACTCTTGAGCATGAGCACTTTGTTATATGTATGTTCTTGATGGTTTTATTTTTCGAAAATATGAGAATATAAGCATAAACATGAGATGTTATATATGAAATGTTGTAAGGATTTAGCTTGTATATTTATGATGTTCAAACCATAGTATATTTATATTAAATTTAGAATGATGATACAAAATGTTGGATGAAGGACCGAATACTTATTGATATATTCTAAGTATGTATTATTGCTCTATTATATGATTTAAGACTATAGTATTGATTTAGAAATTTTGAAAAAGCATAAACTAGAATTTTGAAAATGCAAGAGTGATGACCATGTATATGTACCTTGATGTAATACACACCAAGAAAATGCCTTTTCTTACCCTCTAAAAGCGGGCTATGTTCTGACTGACGAAAATGATTTGGTAAGCCAAGGCATTTTAACTAAAACCATTCTGTGACTTACTCGATATTGGCGAAAATGATTTGGTAAGCACAAGTAATCGAATATTATCAAATGTTTTCGGCATAAGTCCTCGACTGAGTGCAATTTCTTGTACTTAGCCTCGACTCCTTTATTTATGCATGTTTGTTTTAAATGTGCATGGGTTGAGCACAGTTAGCTAAGAATCATTCCACGATTCTCTGTAAGGAAAGGAAAATTTCGTTTCACTTTCACGGACAAGAAGCTACGCATTTCCACGGGATCGGCATGGGAGGAGAATTCCGATAGTATCGACACTACTGAGCTGGGAGGATGATGAACCGGAAGGGATGCCATGCATTCCTTGTTTATTTAAGCGAAGAGGATAAACCCGGCGGGTAGAAGACATTGAAGTTGTCAGGAATTTTCGACGTATTTCCAAAATCTACCAGGACTACCTCACGATGACAACTAGAGTTTACCATCGACTTGGAGCCGGATCAGCCCGGTGTCGAAGGCGCCTATAGGATGGCCCCAAAGGAGCTAGAAGAGCTGAAAATCCAAACCAAGAGCTTTTGGATCTAGGATTCATTAGGCGAGTGTTTCACCTTGGGGGCGCTTTGTTTTGTTTGTTAAGAAAAGGATGGTTCTTTGAGGATGTGCATCGATTATAGGGAGCTAAATAAGATGACACTAAAGAACAAATACCCTTTACCGAATTGATGACTGTTTGATCAATTGCGAGGAGCGGTGTATTCTCTAAAATTGATCTTAAGTCGATATCATCGGTGAAAATACGATGCGAGGATGTACCTAAGGCGCATTCGAACCGAGATATGGTCACTATGAGTTCATAGTTATGCCATTCGGATTAACCAATTCACCAGCCGTATTCATGGACCTCATGAACAGAGTATTTCATCCATTCCTGGATGAATTTGTTTTGGTCTTCATAGATGATATCCTTATTTATTCAAGGAATGAAGAGGAGCATAAGGAACATCTAAGAACGGTTTTGCAGACCTTGAGAAACGAAAGTCTCTTTGCTAAGTTTAGCAAATGTGAGTTTTGGCTGAAGGAAGTTATGTTCCTTGGACACATCGTGTCTGCTGAAGGTATAAAAGTAGATCCAGCCAAAGTAGAGGCCGTGCAAGAATGGAAATCACCAAAGACTCAGCACGAGATTAGAAGTTTCCTAGGATTAGCTGGTTACTATAGGAGATTCATCGAAGGATTCTCCAAGATTGCAAGGCCAATAACTCAGCTACTCCGGAAGGGAATCAAGTTCAATTGGACTGATGAGTGCGAGACGAGTTTTCAAGTACTCAAAGAAAAATTGACCCGGTGCACCGTTCTAGCGGTCGAGCGGACAAGGGGTATGTGGTCTATCTGAGGCGCATCTAAGACCGGACTGGGTTGTGTTTTGATGCAAGAAGGAAAAGTGATAGCTTCGCGTCCCGACAACTCGGACCCACGAACCGAACTACCCAACCCACGATTTGGAATTAGCAGCTGTAGTTCATGCCATAAAAATTTGGAGACACCATCTCTATGGTGTGAGATGTGAGATCTTCACGGATCATAAAAGTTTGAAGTATTTCTTCGAACAAAGAGATCTGAACATGAGACAAAGAAGATGGCTAGAATTAGTAAAAGATTACGACTGTGGTATTAACTATCATCCGGGCAAAGCGAATGTAGTAGCTAACGCCTTGAGTCGTAAGAGCCATACAAGTTAGGATGTCTCTTTATACAAGAGGAAAAACTCGTTGAAGATTTTGGTAGGATGAGGATTGAACTGGTGGAACCGCCCGAGACAATTGTGAGCTGTATCGCTACACTCACACTGGCATCTGACCTAAGAAAAAGAATTGTCGAGAGACAAAGGATGGAGGAAAAGTTGGAAAAGATCCGAGAAGACTAAGGTGCGAAGGATTCAGAATTTCAAGAGCGCGGATAACGCCTTGTTGTTTGAAGGTAGGATATGCGTTCGACGACGCAGAGCTTGAGCGAAATCATGAGTGAGGCTCACGATCGCCCTACACCGCCCACCCAGCGATACTAAGATGTACCAGACACGAAGGAAAAATTTTGGTGGGAAGGCATGAAGCGAGACATATCTTCTTTAGTAGAACGTCTTGTTTGCCAACAAGTGAAGGCACTACACCAACGTCCCTACGGAAGTTACAACCATTGGAAATCCCGAAATGGAAGTGGGACGATATAACGATGGATTTCGTTACAAGCTTACCCGAATCGAAAAGAGGAAACACAGCCATATGGGTAATTGTGGATAGACTTACCAAGAGTGCTCACTTTCTACCTATTCAAAGCACTTATGGATCTGATAAGTTGGCCCAGCTGTACGTTAAGGAAATTATACGATTACATGGAGTGCCAAAATCTATTACCTCTGATCGAGACTCAAAATTCACATCCAGTTACGGATTAGCTTACGAGAGAATTGGGTACTAAACTCGATTTCGATGCGACTTTTCATCCACAAACGGATGGGCAATCGAAAAGAACGATCAAACGTTAGAGGATATGCTTAGAACAGTAATATTGGACCAAGGTGCAACATGGGAAGATATTTTACCTCTGATTGAGTTTGCCTACAACAATAGCTACCAAGCGACGATCGGCATGGCCCCATACGAAGCCTTGTATGGCAAGAAGTGTAGATCACCACTTTATTGGGATGAAGTCGGTGAAAGAAAAGTTATAGGGCCTGATGCAGTGAACGAAATGATCGAGATCGTTCGACAAATTAGGATGAGGATAAAAGAGGCTCAAGATAGGCAAAAATCTTACGCCGATACGCGTAGATCCGAACTACGATTTGAAGATGGAGACAAAGTATTTCTTAAGGTCTCTCCATCGAAAGGGATTGTCAGGTTTGGCCTGAAAGGAAAGCTTAGACCCCGCTTTATAGGACCATATGAGATCCTAGAGAGGATAGGTCCAGTAGCTTACAGGTTGGCTCTTCCGCCGAACCTAAGGAATGTGCATAACGTTTTTCACGTGTCGCAATTGCGAAAATACGTTCAAGATCCTAAGCACGTAATCCACCAAGACGACGTGATTCTCAAGCCCGACATGAGCTACGAAGAGGAACCAATGGCAATCCTCGACTATAAAGTCCAACAGCTACGGAGTAAGTCAATTCCGTTAGTCAAAGTACTGTGGAGACACCACGGACAAGAAGAAGCCACGTGGGAACTTGAAGAAGCGATAAAAGAACGATACCCCGATTTATTTTTCTAAAGGTATACAAATTTCGGGACGAAATTTTTCGTAAGGGGGGTGGAATGTAATATTCGAAAGAAACGAGCGTCGATTACGGTATTCTAAACCCGTAATTGGGTTTCACAGTATATAATTTTGACGACATCGAATATTGTGATTTCGATACGATATCGTTATAACAAATTCTTTTATAATTCACTAAGTATTGTGAATTACGGAAATGAAATTTATGAAATGATACGACAAGATTATTTTTAACGTCGACAGCGTGTCGAACGTCGACTTTTATGGGAATCTCACGAAATGTAAAGCTTAGAATTAATTTCCATCTTAATTCCTTGATTAAAAGGAATATATTATAAAGTAAGTACGAGCTTACTACGACCATTTTGAGATGAGTCGATTTTGAACGTTTTGAGACGTTTTGAACGTCAACGTCTAGAGACGTTTTGTAAAATGAGTTTAATGCTCAGGAAATTATAATAATTAATTTCCTATTATTATTTTATATAATTTCAGTATTATTAATTATTAAAATCAAATTTTCAGTTATTAAAATTCGATATTTTGGTATTGAAATTTTTGAAAACCCTAAGTTTATAAACTTTGGTTTTTCACATGAAATGACACCATTAAATTATCATATGGTATCTAAACTATATGTTATGATATATATGAGTATTATTAGGCTATGAAATCAGTTTTTGGAACATAAAAACTCGATAGCTTATAATTATAATTTTCGAAACCTAATTTTCGAAATTAGGGTTTCTTATGCATAAATTAATGCTATAATTTTATCCTATGATATTATTTAATATCTAAATCATGTATTATGATATATATGTGTATATTTTGATCGAAAATGTCATGAGTATCAATAATAGGTGTAATTTGTATTTTTATTCCTATTTTTCCATTTATTTTCGGTAAAATCAATTATGCACTATATGTTGGATTTAATTATTTTAATGGCTTGTATTATATATCTATGATCATATATGATTAATATATATAGTATTAGGGATGGAATAAAAATTAAACCACCCCTAAACACCCTTAAAACCGCCGGCTGCACCATTAAACAAAGCATGATGATCCACCTTTTTATTGCCCAACCCATGAACACCCTTTCTAGCCTAGCCTAATGATCACTATATTCCCATCATTTGGCTGCAGATTTCATCCACTTGAAGGGAGAAAAATCGAGAGAGAGAGAGATATTATAGGGGGAGACTCTTCCTCTTCAAACCACTACACTCAATACACACTTCAAACACTCTACACTCTCTCATTATTCTCTCCATCCCCTCCCTTCTTCAGCCAAGAACCGAGCCAAACTCCCTCATTATTTTCGAAAGCTCTCACACTCCTTTCTCATTTCTTCTTCATTCCTTCACCAAAACTTGGACACCATACCTTGTCCATTGAAACCTATACCATTCCTAAGGTAATAACCGAGCATAGTACAAAGTTTATCCCTCTTTTTAGTTCGAAAATCTTCGAAACTGTTTTATGAGTATATGAATGTTTTATTTGTTCTATGAATGAACTATGTGTTTATATGTTGTTCTTGATGATTTAGTTCGAAAATATATGTGAATATATATGTTAGATGAGCATAGATGGTTGTACATTAAGTTGTTGAAATGGATCTAGCATGTCTTCATGATTTTCGAACCATAGGATGTGTTAATAAAATTTTCGAAAGCTTTATAAAATAAAATGATGATGACCGATTGCTTCTTGAATATTTTAGTGATGGATTATTGTTTATTATCATGTTTATAATCCATGGTGTTGATTTGAAAATTTTAGAAAACCCTAGGTATTCTATTAAAAATACCGTGAGCTATTTTTGAAATATACCATGGGGTATAATTTTTATTTTAAGATTGTGATGATGTATTAATGCTATAATGCATTGTTTGTATGTGATATGATTTATTTAGAATTTTTGGAAACCATATGATTAATTTTTGAAAAATACCGTGAGCTTCAAAGGTTTGGTATGTTGGTGTATGATTTTATTTTAATCATACAATAGTATATTAATACTTTAGTATATTAATTATGTGATATATGATTTTGTTGGAATTTTTGGAAATCAAATACCATGTTTAAATCAAAGAAGCCGTGAGCTATGTGCTCAATAAGGTGATGATTTAATTGGTTTTGATGATTGTTATGATGTTATATTACTATACTATAGTATATAAACATAGTATATAATTGTTGGAATTTTTGAAAATCAAATAACATATTGGGTCAAAAGCCGAGAGCTATTGAGCTCCATATGGTGATGATTCAAATGTTTTTGGTTGAGGTTATGATGTTACAATGTTATAATATAATGTTTAATGATGTTGGAATTTATTTAGAATTTTTAGAAATTATTTGCTAATTATTCGGTAATTATCAAGTTAATGCCGTGAATATTGTTATATATTGTGAAATGAATGCTTATGATGAACTATAGGTTATATTAATGATATATATTGATGTTGGGATATTATACTATGTGTATATTAATTTTGGGAATTTTTGGATAATTATTCCATATTATATGGAATTACCGAAATGAATGTATATGTAAATATACTAATAAATGACAAAAAATATCATATGGATCTTATAAATTCATATTCTGGACCATAGTGTATATTAATACACTATATTAATTTAGAAAAATTTTCAAAAGTCATTTAGTATTTTTAAGCTAATTATCGAAAATTTCGATAATTTAAAAGGGTTTTAAAATCCTTTTTAATTCAGTATATTAATAAAATATATGTTTATTTATATTCTGGACATATTTTGGAAATTATAAAATCTTATAAACATAGTTCACTATGTTTAAGACAAACGTTAGGTTGTTAACGTTTTAAAACCGAAAATACGCTTTTCTAATTATTAAAATGTTTAATAAATGTGAAATTACTTATAAGTCCTTGATTTACGTGATAAATCGAGAACTAGGACTTTACGTTTTCAAATCGATCAAATTCGATTTATAAAAACAAAATAGTAAGAAATTACTATTTGAAAGTCAAAATCGTTGACTTTGTTGACCGTGTTGACTTCGTTGACTTTGAAAGTCAAACGTACGATTATACGTTCGATAAATACGCCAATGCGCGTAAGATGTGCTAATTGAGCATAATACCTCATTAGCAAGAAAGGATTTCACAAATGAAATCCTTATATCGAGAAACGTGCTCATACGTTAAAACATTTAAGCGGGCGTTAAGCCGAATAGTTGAACGTATCTCGAGGAACGAGAACAATTCAATTAAATAACGTATTTGAAAGCATATCGAATTCATTTGAGGAATTCAACTCACATCGATATAAAATATCGAAGTTATCTTTGAAAGTCTCGCAAGACTTGAGCGACGTACTAAAACCTCGCTTTTTCGTAAAGGTGTGGACGCAAACGCGGCGACGGGACTTTGACGAACGAACGAACCTAGGACTTTTTACAACGAACCATAGTCCAGGTGGGCTTCTTATCTTTAAAATGTGGGCCTTTTCTTACCCCACTAAAACGTGACTTTACTGTTATTTCAAATGAGTTTATTTACAGCACTTATCCTACAACTGTTTAACAAATGTTTCTTGCATTACACCGCCAAAAATATTTCGTTTTGTGTATGGATCCTATCTGTTATGCCGGGTAGGCTGCGGAGATGGTTGGAACTATTATATCAATTGTTGTGGTAGCACCCAACCTTTAATGTCGGGTCTGTCTTGGGATGATAAATGCCCGCTAGGATTGGCGTGAAGGTTGGAACTATACGTTGTGTTAACATATGCTTGCAGAGTGATTGTGTCTTTGTCACGGGATTACGGCCGGTCACGGCGTCGTAGATGGGAGGCCTCACTCTCGGCGTTTATTATTTATTATTATTATGTATTGTGACTATGAGATACGGACTATACACACGAAAATGCTCGGCGAGCTATGTTTACTGACGAAAATGATTTGGTAAGCACAAAGCATTTTAACTAAAACCACTGTGACTTACCCGATATTGGCGTAAATTCAAATTCTATCAAATGTTTTCGGCATGAGTCCACCGAGTGCAATTTCTTGTACTTAGCCTGCATGTTTGTTTTAAATGTGCGGGTTGAGCTCGATGGTGATGATGGAGGTGTGTTGAGGAGTCGAGTCCTCGATTTATCATTTAGGATTTGGTTTTTACCTTGAATACATATCGTCATATATGTATTCACACACTTTCATTGCTAAACTCTAACTCTTAAACATTATGTCTCTTTGTCGTACTATTGAGGTTCATCGATCACGGTTTAATCTTTGGGTCCGATGGCTAAACTCTTTAATTATTTGGATAATATCTTATGCCATATTATGCACGCTTGTTTATAACCAATGTGGCCATTTACCTTGGTCAATTTGTCCTATAATATTATTCCTAGTATTAGTCACCCTCCAGTCCGGGTTGGTCCGGAGTGGGGGCGTGACAATTCTCTAGCATTATTTAATGATAAATAATGCTCTTATATAATAATATAATTATAGAAATTTGAATTTTATAATTCCGAGATCATATGCTAAAGTTATTGCATTATCTCTAAACGTAGACGTTTGAAACGTCTCTAAATTCTCATAGTTTGATTATCTCTAAAATGTTCAAAATAAAGTTTGTTACAACTTTATTTATTCCTATAATAATAGGAATTTCAAATTAAGCTTAAGCTGTGCTTAATAATATCAGTAAGGCGTAGCGTCGAATTTATTCGACGTTAGAAAATTACGTTCGAAGGAATATTGAAAATTATATTCCTTAATTCACTAAGCCTCGATGAATCTCATACGAAATTATCGATTATGCTTGGTCAAAGTCGAGTTGACTAATTATGATTTTAATTATTGAATTAATAATGCTAATTACGGAATTTATTATCGTAATTCAGTATTAAAACTACGGGATATTACAATTTTTATTCCAAACCTTTAGCAAATAAACCTTGCCGATTAAAATCGACACCGATTAAAAGGTTAGATTTCTTTCGAGCTTCGTATACATGCTAGAATTTTCGAATTTCATCCGTTAGATTTCATGTTATAAGCTTAGTTTAACTATGTGATTTTCGAAAATTATGATTATGTGCTAAAAATGTTTAGATATCATGTTTATATTATGTTATTAAGCTTATATTACAAAGTTAAGCATGTTATGAAAACTTATGTGTGGACCGAAAATGTGTGAGCACAATATGTTGATGATTATGATTTTTAATTGATGATTTGAGCATGAAATAATGATCTATGGTATTAAATAGGCTTATATGATTTTATGTGGAATTTTTGGAAAACTATAGTATATAAGTCTATGATTACCGAAAATTTTTAGAAAAATAATATGTTGTGATATAATTCATGATTTGATGTTATTATAGCATATTGATGGTGTAGATTCATAATATGATGTATGAATTTATTGGAATTGTTAAAAATTATTTTGACCTAAGTCAAAATTTTCGAAATATGACTTTAGTAAATTTTAATGAATAATCCATAATTAATAGAAATTATGTTATAATAAGGATACTTGATGATGATTATGTGTTATGTGAATTAATTGGAATTTTTGAAAAATGTTTACTTGCTTAAATTGAAATTTTCGAAAACTATATAGTATAATACTAAGGTGTATGATTTTTCTTTGATCAAAGTAATTACATATTATTAATCCCATGATAAAATAGTGTGATATATGAATTTATAAGAATTTATACACAAGTCTAAGTTAATTAATCCAAGATGGCCGAAAACCATAGCTTATAGGTATTAATGTTATAAATTTATTTTATCATTGTATAATTGCATAATATGTTCTAAAATAATGTTTTAAGTATATTATGATTTTATGTGAAATTTTAGAGCAAGAATTATATATAAATTCAAAATATATATATATATAAGTGTAAAAAGTCAAAATGTTGACTTTGAGGTCAAAATTGTTGACCATAGTCAAAATGTTGACTAAAGTCAAAATCGTTGACCAAAAACGTTGACCAAGGTCAAATTGTACGAAATTCGATAATACGTGATCAATGTGACGTGTTTAGTAACAATGTAACTTACGTGAAGTAAGTACATTAAAACGTACATTATGTGCTAGAAAGATATAGAATATCTCTTATATGATGAGTGATTACATAATCGACATCATTTGATTAGGAAACGTCAAAATAAGTTCGACGTTAGGCTTATTTGATGCATAGGACGTTATAGACAGTGTTCGTCTCTATCGAAACGTGACCAATGTACTAAAATAGTTCTTACGTTAAGGTGGGACGTGATCTTGAGCTGAGACATAGAAAAGGACTATAGAAAGACCTGCATATACCATGTGGGCTTTATTCGAAAACCCTTTTATTTAATATGCTTTCTGCAAAGTGAGCGATGTTTATCTCCAAGATTTCGCCGAGATATGATATTCAGATGTTATTTGATTACCTGCCCAAAGTGTTTATGTTTCTATGAATGATCCTATCAAGTTGTTGGTTCATCCAACTAAGAAAGAGAATAAGTTGTTGGGTCGCTCCCCGACTTAAGAGAAATTGATATTGGATCCTATGCCGGAAGGATTGTACCTGGCTAGGATTAACCTGATATGATAGTGTTATATGTGGAGAAGGATGGTATGATGATCCTATTATATGTGGAAAAGGATGGTATGATGATGATAGTGAAAGTTGTTGGTTCGCTACCAACGTATGATGATGTTATAATGAGATTTATAGTTGTTGGATTATTACCAATACAGTTGATGTTATGATATTAATAGTTGTTGGTTCGCTACCAACATGTGATGATGTTATGATAATAATATATGAGAACTGATATGGATCATATAGACAGAAAATATGTCTGGCCAGACGACTTTTGAAAATAAAAGAAAATGTTTAGTAAGCACGAGCATTTCCAATAAAACCTCGTGTGTTACTTAAAGGGGCAGTGTTATTTCAGAAAACGTTTTGGCATGAGCCCACTAAGTGCATTCTTGTACTTAGCCCTGCATATTTGTTTTTAAATGTGCAGGTTGAGCAGTTGATGTTGGATGTTGAAGTGTTGAGCAGTTGGAGTCTTTTGTCGCTAATAAGTATAGCCTAGATTACACATCGTCATATGTGTAAATCACATGTCTTTCCGCTGCAAAGTTATATAAGTTATGTTTTGAGTTGAACCCTTTTGTTAAGAGTCTAAATGATCCAGTTTCGTATGTACGATATATGTGTCATATTAAATGGTATGAAGTTTTGGAAGTTTGTCTATCATATACCTCACAGTTCCATAATTAGTTTTTGTCCTTGTTGTTAATCCCCGTCATTAGTATCAGCCTCTGTTAATTCGTACTTTGGATTGGCGGGCTGTTACAGAGTGGTATCAGAGCAATTCGTTCCTAGAACCCAAATTCCTTTCAAAGTTAAGTCTAGATTGAGTCATTAGACTTCTCGAGATCAACCGACTATGCTCAACACTCCATCACATCAAGCTCAACCGGGAAAGAGGTAAATGACATTCTCACAGTTTTGAGAATGAGAATAAGAAGTTTGAAAGTGAAAGTTATTAAAGTGAAATGAATTTTCAAGAAAATGAAAGTTTCGGAAATAAAAGAGATTCCAAGAATATGCAGGTATGGGACTGCATATTCAAGGAAAGCTCAAAGGATTCCAAGAATATGCAGGTATGGGACTGCATATTCATGGAAAACTTAAAAGATTTGATATGCGTTGGGTAAATGATTTTCTCAGTTTTGAAAATAAAAGAGTTTGAAAGTAATGCCCCTTTCTCAAAGTTTTGAAATGAAAAGTTTGAAAGTGGGAAATGATGTTTCCAAAAAGATGAAATTTATGAGAATATGTTGAAAGAGAAAGTTTTTGCAAATGTTGCAAATAATGTTTTGAGAAGAATTTAGAATGATAGTTATGAAAATATCTTTGAAAAGACAGTTATGAAAGTACTGTAAAAGAAGTTTATGCTACACCGAGAAGGTGATATGAGAAAGAGAAGAGTAGTATGAGGGAGTGTTGACATTGTTATGTCAAAGGAGAAATGTTTGAATTCATGGAATTCAATGAAATTTATGAACATGATTATGTTATGTTTGGAAAGTGGACAATTATATGTCAAAAGTGATATGAGAACAAGTTATCAGTAAAATAAGAAAGAATTGACATTGATATGTCAAAAGTGTTATATGTTGAATTCTTGAAATTCAAAGAAAGCATGAGTTATGTTACAGTTTTGAAATGTTTATTTCAAATTTCAAAGTTATTTCACTGATGAGTATGATATCCCAAAAGAACATAGACGTGATAAGAAGCATGATCACTTATCGCGAGAACATAGAAGTAAGAATCTGAGAACTTTAGTTCCTTTCGAGTATGAAAGTAAGTGTCGACATGAGAACGAGAACAAAGATCAGTTGAAAACATTACAAGTTTTCAAAACAAGAAGAAAGAAGTATAAAGTGAACCACGACGGCATTTTTATGCTCGACTTACGTGACGACCCGACTTTCCAATGAAGTACGGATCATATGGATCGTCACCAAGATGATAAAGCAATGAAATAAACATAGCTAATCAAGGCAATCAACCAATCAACTACTTAATAACGCATAGGTTAAAGGGATAAACAATCCATACCAACTCAAGTCGTAGAAGGACTTGTCGAAAGGGGTTCAGGTTCAACATAACCCAATCGAGGCGGAATTTGAAGTACAGTACGACCTCCAATTCAATACGAAATAGCGGTTATAATCAAAACATTAATAATATCGAGTTAGGCGGCAAATAAGCATGTGGACATGCATATGACGATGCATGCCCAAGGTTCTAGAAACCTTTCTAATTAAGTCACAAAACAACTGCTACTCTGCACCACCGCGCACCCATCATCGATCCTTGCTCAACCTGCACATCAAAAACGAGATGTAGGGCTAAGTACAAAAGTACTCAGTGGACTCGTTGCCGAAAACATTTTCTTTACCAAAAGTTATTGATCTGCCCACAATAGCGCATGAGGATTTTAGTTAAAGACTCATGCCTATCAAATATTTTATCATTTTTCCAAAAGTGTCAGGCCTGACTATTTTATCACGTTGTTCCATATCTGGTAATTCATTCATCATTCATTCGTTCATTCATTCGCAAGACTATGGAGGTGGCCACCTACACATAGTCGCCGTGACCGTCGAGGTAGCTAACCTTAACATACAACATGCGTGTACACAATCCGAGTTAGTCCTCAACTAAGTCGGATCCGATCGTTACCCTTTTTTAACGTTGGTGGACCAACTCATTCACATACGACATTGGATATACCAATCAATTCTCATCCCACATTTGGACAAACCAACCTCAGATATGGACACAACAAAACATAAATATTTGGCGATCGATAACGGTTCATGCGATAATATTTCATAAAGCTTTTGTAAATCATGCTTTGAGTTATGCATAATCATTTTGTTTCAAGAAAAGCCCACCTGCTAATCCAAAGCTTAGTGGTTCTAAATGAAAGGGGTGAGTATCCTTCCTCAAAGAATTCACGCCCGATCGAACCCTTCATAAGAAAATAGCCGTTCTTAGGTTCTTTCTATCGATCGATGGTCGCTTATAAATTACGACTTTAAAGTTCCAAATTAGGGTTTCTTTATGATTTTATGTGATTGTTTAAGATAATTTCCATTATCTTACATCCCCAATTCTCAAGCTATATTACCTCATCGTTCATAGGTGAACTTCAATTATGAATCACATATTCGAGTCTATCCTTGACTCTTAACCTTAGTTTTATTATAACGTTATTACGTTATAGGTTATCGATAATCAAATTATGATTGGTAAATTAGGATATTCTCAAGCCACTAACTAGACTTAACAATTATAGTTACGTCCTAGTAGGTTATGTGACGACTTGTCGTATTAGCACGATAATTAAAGAGGAATATTGACTTACAATTCAGTGGACATATGCTATCATGTAAGTAATTAGTACTAGAGAATAAATGAAGTACTTGAGAATATTAACTCGGCTTTTGAGACATAAGGATCGACATCTTATGTTCGAATCGTTGCTTACACATTACGACATTGTCTATTTAACTTAACTCACGGAGGTTACATATGTCGATAATCGTTATTCATTATCGAGTTGTGTTTACGCCCAACTAATATCGTATTGAGTTGTCGTTATTGAATATTAACGTTGTAGCTCGACTTTTGGTTTTTCTAACGTAGGAACTCACGTTTGAGTATCCTTTCATTAATAAAACCCTAATTTGTGTCTAACTTCGATTCTCGTTTATTCCGTCTTAAGTTATCGAAATTGGTCGATTTCTTTTGGATTCTCGTTCATATAGTATTATGTTGTTTACGTTCGGGGTTTTGGTTTGTCGGTTCAACATAAACATAAACATTCAACATCAACAAAACCATACACAACATAAACTATACTAAGCATTAGAAAACCCTAATTTCTAATGTAATACACAATCATTGTGTAAGTGTGCATAAGTGTTCCATTCATTCACCCTAATCACAACCATTTATCCAAAGTTTCATATTACTATCATAGCATCATTCATCATCAAAATTAAACCCATACTTAGCCATTCTATTACGTTTCGATAATTAGCAACAATTAGCATATGCATCCAATAAATTTCAATAAAATCACATTATACTCCTATCATATTATAGAATTTAATTACCAACTCAATATCATCATATAAATTTTTAAACCATGGGTTAAAAGTCTCAAACTTTCGGTCATTTCAAATTAGTAAGCTTTGGTGTTCAATAAATTCCACAAAATTATATCATGCTTATACTATATACTAAACATGAAATATCACTTCATATCATGCATTAAAATTTTAAAACCATGCTTTTCATCTTTAAATCATTTTGGTAATTCCACATTTATATATATACATATTCAATAAATTCCAATCTTGCACAATATGTTTATATATGAAATAAACATGTAATATTAACATTAAATATCAACTAATATTTATAATATGAACCAAATGCTTGAATTCTTTTGTCCTCACACATATTTTACATATGTGTTCAATAATTCCAACAATGCATATTAGGTTCATATTATTTCTAAACATCATATATCCTATTATTTCCAACAAATAAAATCAAATAATGGATTAAAAATACTTAAATATATTCTGCCCATTTTTGAAAAAATAGGAGTAGTGTTTCAAAATTTTCAAGATTAATGTATGATGTTCATATCATATATTAAACACTATTTCTCAACTATTTCTCAACAAATAAAATCAAACAAATACAAGAAAATTCTAAAAATATTCTGAAAATTACCATATTTATTCATCATGCTTATAATACATTAACAAGCAACAATATCAAATAATATTCATAAAATCATGCTTTATCATATTTAAAAAGAAATAAAGCATAAATAAAAAAAAATCAAACATGCTCCAAAAATTATGAAATTTTTACAGTAGCCTCAGAACATTATTCTAAGCATTTTTCATTCATGTCTTAAGAGCATTTGAAGGCTCTAAAGTCACGAAAATAAATGAGGAGCAAACTAGGGTTTTTAAACCCAAAAATTCAAAATAAATATTCCACTCCATTAGGATGGAAGAGGATGATGAATAATACCTTCTTATGGTCTTAGAAGGATTATTTGAGAGTGGGAGAGGTTGGGGAGGGAGGATTTGGGGTTGAAAGTTTGAAAAGTGTAGAGAGAAAGTTTGAAAAATGAGAGGAAATGCAAAGGGGAGAATGAGGTCTGGTTGGGAACGTCTCTCCCTTGTATTACAGACCTAAAAGCTGTCTTTTCCCATTTTGGAATGGTCTTGGTGGTAGTTGGGAGGTGGATTGGTCAAATTACCCGTTTTGGTATGTTAATACCGACTCTTTAAGTTTTAACGCGCTTTCGATTGATTTCTCAGAACCTTAAGGTTTTATCATCTTAAATAGCCTCCAAATGACTTATTTCAATGTTTATAAAAATTTCATGAAGTTCGGACGTCGTCCGATAAGTCAATTCCGAGTTATCGCGGAAAACGACGTTCGACGATTAAAAATATGCCCATTCAAAATTCTATTGAATTTTTGAGCTTTCATAATTAATTTGAGTCTTATAAAGCATATTTTATTAATTTAGACCCTCGGTTCAAGTTTGGTCGTTCGGATCAATTTAGGGTTTTCCGTATATTTTACCGCTGTTCGGTTAAGTTCTTGAGAATTCCTTGAAATTTATTCTTATAATTTCTAAATTTATAATAAATTATTCCTTCATGATTTTGGTTGTTATCACTATTTATTACGATTAGCGGGTTGGAAGTTGTTAGGCTCGTAAATAGTGTTTTTAAAACTGACCGGGCAAGTATGCCCGAAAATTCTCATTCTTTGCATTCTCACATGTTTTCGTGTGAGAATTCTAAAAATGAAATCCGTTCGTGGAGATTCATTCTCGATCTTTCATTCTATGTTCAGGCTACTCAGAAAACCCTAATCCGGTAGGACTAGTTATCAGTTTTTGATTTCTTTAGTATTCGATCTCCGAATCGATTCTAATTCGTTTCATTGGTTTCCTTAAACATAATTAAGGACTAACTACTACAAATAATTGGTCTAAGCATCACCAATTAAAGTTTTAAATTTTTCGGGTTATTACAACTTCGGCGTCGACCTTGCCAACTTCGACTTTGGCGTCGACCTCTTTGATTTAGACCTTAGCAATTCAGTTCGACCTTGGCTGCCTAATCTCGGCGCTAGCGAAACTGTCTTGCGCAGTGTTTTGATTTTAGCTCGTTCTCTCTCGTTTGAACTCCGATTTACGAACGGTTTTCGACTACATACTCTTATCACAGGGTACTATATTTCTTATGAAGGACAGAATCCTGGGTTTCTTCTTCAAAATTCGTGAGAATCAGTTAAAGACTAGTCCTATGATGTTCATAAAACGAAAACCTTACAGTATAGCAAGAATATTAGAATGCTGCTAGAAAGTGAGATTCCCAGTAGTACAAGAAGAGCTATGACGTACATGAGAACTTTTGTTGATGACCTATTACGAACTGTATAAGGTTTCAAGTTCTACTCAATTTCTGTCATCGAGTTTAACTCTATGACCTAGCTCCAATTGAGAAAACACTTGCGTTTCTCACTTTTCTCTGAAAGAAGTTTGCAAACCGAAAAAATAAAATAAAAATTTATACAGTATTCTTTGAAACCAAGCCTTGTGTGACTGAGAAAGTATTTGTGACGGGTCTGGCCACCCCATATGACCAAAGAGATCTCAATAGTCATCATTCTGGTCTTCGGACCCTATATCCCAATTATTCAGTTTGAAGAGTATATCAATTCAAACCTTAAAGATTGTCATCATGAGTTGTAAACCCATACTTCTTTTAAATTGTCATGATGAACTCTTCTTCAAAACTTGAAACCAATAAGTATAAGATAGGTTGACTTATCTTGTCACCTAAGTTTTCGAATCAATAGAGTGATAGACATCAAGTATGATGTAAAGAAATTCTCGATGAGATAAGATATATTCTCTTCTATAATGCACATTGATGCAATGACCCCTTGATGGGCTTTACAGAGATTGATGATAACAGTAAAGTTATACCTCCATATGAGGGTTATGATGATTAAGTCATGAATGAGATACTCTTTAGCATTGATTGCTAAAAATAGAAAAAAAGAAAGTATATGATATCCTTGGGCCTATTATGACATAACAAGAGAAATTACAACTTATCTTTGAAATAGTTGTTTGTCCTTAAGACCTCGTTAGTAAGTTGGACATGTCTAAAGTATGGAGATAGATGAAACTCATTTTATGAGTATATAAAGAATGAAAGTATCTCCATTAATAAGCCTCTCGTTTTATCTCTAGAACAATAAGACTATGCTTGAGCGGATTTAATTCCGAATACTTGAAACGTTGGTTAAACCAATGATAGAGGGAATCAATTGATCATAATCAATGAGATGTGCAAACAGATAGGCTATCCCTAGTGTTTAAACCAAGTATGGGAAAGATACCCCAAAGTCGAGACATGGTAATGAGGCGCTTATGCTAAAAATTGAAATATGGTGCACAAGTATATTACCCTAATGACGACCCTAGATGGGTTTTTGTGACAAGATAAGCATGAAAAAGAGTGAATGGTTTTATTAAGGTTATTTTATGCTAAGATTGCATAAAGATGTTATATAAATTGCGATAAGCGTTACGCAATTGCTAACTACATTCTTGCATTATCAGAATGCCGCTCGACGCGAACCTGAACAAGGTATTCAAGGGCGCGGAAGGGGACGAGGTAGGGAAAGAGGCCGTATTCCATGGGCCGAAAGTGAAGAGATACCAGTACCACCCCCACCTCCACCCGACCGAAGAATAGAGGAATTGTTCCTTAGGCAAAACCCACCATCTTTTAACGAAAAGGAAATCCCGAAGATGCTGAGCAGTGGGTTAGAGCAATAGAGAAAGATTATCTTGTGTCACCTTTCAACTCACCGGACCGGCAGATTTCTGGTGGGAAGCAAGGAAAAAGACTATTACCCCAGAGCAAATGGAATATTTCACATGGGAAGACTTTAAGACGGAAATGTATGAGAAATACATTCCGAAGAGCTATAGAAAGAAGAAAGAAGTTGAATTCTTCAACTTAAAACAAGAAAGAAAGTCTCATAATGAGTACGATCGCATTTTCTGCGATATGTCAAGGTACGCCCCAGATCTAGTAAATACTGATATGAAAATGGCAGAAAAGTTTAGATCTGGATTGAGACATGAGATAAAGATGTCTCTGGCAAGTCATGGCGACTTAACCTACACTGAAGCTCTTAGTCGAGCTTTGGATATCGAGGCAGCGATGCCTGAAGACAATCCTACACCCCCTCAGTCACAGAATGTTGGTGACAAAGGAAAGAGGAAATGGGAAGGAAATTTTAAGAATAACTTCAACCGGGGAAATTTTGGCAACACAAACAATCAAAGGCCATGGCTAGGTAACATGGCACCCCAAGGACAAGGCTGGAAGAGACCAGTGTTTTCTCCACCCACGGGAGGTCCACCAGAAAAGATAAGGACAACTCCCTACCCTAAATGCAAAAGAATGCACAGGGGTATATGTCTATGGGGCAATGTTAGGTGCTATAAATGTGGCATAAAGGGCCACTAGGCGAATGAATGCCTCGGAGTACGTCCGATAAGAATGATAAGGCCAAATCAACAAGGCCAAACTGTGACGACCCGACTTTTCAAAGAAATACGAATCATATGGATCGTCACTGATATGATAATGCAGCGGATATATACATCATTATTCAATACAATTAACCAATCAATTGCGAATGATTGCATAGACTGAAAGGAATAAATTGTTTCGATACAACTCAAGTCAGAGAAGGACTTGAAAAAAAGGTTTAATGTTTAAATCTAACCCAATCAGGGCGCAATTCAAGGAACGAGGTACGACCTCAAGTTCAATATGATATGGAAGCAGTAATAATCAACAGATACCAACAAAACATCAGAGTTTGACAGCAAATAAACGTGTGAACATACATATGACGATGCATGCTCAAGGTTCTAGAAATCCTTTCAAAATAACAACAAAACCAATACCACTTTGCACCGCCTCGCACCCATCATCAATCATTGCTCAACCTGCACATCAAAAACGAATATGCAGGGCTAAGTACAAAAGTACTCAGTGGACTCATTGCCGAAAACATTTTCTTTATAAAAGTGATTGAACTGCCCAAAATAGCACATGAGGATTTTCGTTGAAAAGACTCATGCCTATCAAATATTTTATCATTTTCCAAAGGTGTCCGGCCGGACTATTTCATCAACGTTGTTCCATATCTGGTCATTCATTCATCATTCATTCGTTCATTCATTCGCGCACTATGGAGGTGGCCACCTACACATAGTCACCGTGACCGGTCGAGGTAGCTAACCTTAACACACAGTCACACGTGTACACAATCCGAGTTAGTCCTCAACTAAGTCGGATCCGATCGTTACCCTTTTTTAACGTTGGTGGACCAACTCATTCACATACCACATTGGATATACCAATCAATTCTCATTCCACATTGGACAAGCCAACCTCAGATATGGACACAACAAAACATAAATATTTGGCAGTCAATAACAGTTCATGCAATAATATTTCATAAAGCTTTTGTAAATCATGCTTTGAGTTATGCATAATCATTTTGTTTCAAAAAGCCCACCTCGAGAATTGTCCTTCTTGGAATACTAGCTAGCGATCCTCTATTGTTTTCGTTTCGTCCACAGCTGGACCTTGTCATGCAAGAAATATAATTTAGTATGTCATTCGCTTCTTTCGAGAAGTATCATTAAGATTCGACAGCTCGATATCTTTAAAGTCTTTGGGTTTTAGGATTTTCGTCATCGATATGACTTGATTAACATTTATATTTCGTCTATTCGATTGGTCTCGTCATAACGATAGATGACACTTCGACGTTGCATTCTTTCCTTCCATCGATGTTTCTCCACGTCGTTTCGTATAGTTTATGAATCTTAACTTCATAACTAATATTCTTCGTTTGTTAACGCGTATCAACGTTTTCGAATTCCAATCCCTTATTCGTTACCAACATTTTCCTCGACGTTTTTCTCGTCTCACATGTCCCACATATTCTATCAGAGAATCCCATATTTATAGCACACAATCAATAAGGGTTTCTTATAAATCAATCGCCTCCTAACAAGCGTTCTATAAATTAAAGTTGATTAAATAATATTTACTCAAGCATCTACTTGACATAATCAACTCATTACTTAATTAAATCCCTAATTTAATTAAGTAAATCCATAATTAAATATTAATTAAATGGATCAATTTAAAAGTTCAATAATATTTGATTAATCAATCAAATTAATTTAATTCATCTTAGATATCCACTAATTAGACTTTATTTCCAATCACACCCTTTTTAATAATTTAAAAAGATCCATCTCGTTACATAAATAAACCACTTAAAAAGAATAATTATCAAATTATCCCTTAACATAATTAATTAACTATGTTATTCAATTTCGAAAATTTAGACTTTATTCAATCTAATGAGTTTAATTAACTCACTCTAAATAATTGATATTTAGATTATTATTTAATTAATTAAGAATTAATCCCAAAATTTAATTACAAAAATTGAGTCTCATATTTAATTAATGTAGAATTTATTAAATCCTTAATTTACTTTTAATGGATCATAGATGAATAGTTCAAGTCCATTACCAAATTAAATTCTTAGCTCAACATTTAAAATACATATAAGTCCATCTTCAAAATTAATTGAAGAGCCCTTCTTCCATTTAATTAAATGCCCACTCAATTACTTCAAGAGTCCATATCATTTTAATTTAAAAGCCCATAGCAATTTATTCGAAAGGCCCATAGCCCATTCTATTATTTTCGGCCCATAATCGATTTAATTAAAGGCCCATCTATTTACTTATTATTTTGGCCCACTGATTTAAACATAACTAAGCCCAGACCCAATATTTTCGGCCCAATGGCATAAGGCCCAAACAAAGAATAAATCAAAGCTAAAGCCTAGCCCATTCCCTTATTTTTTTCGGCCCACACATCAATGGCCCAACAAAAAAAATAAAATGAACTATACTAATCCTAACCCTAGGACTAGCCGCCCCCCCACTCACTCTGGCATCTCTCTCTCGTCTCTACTCTCATGCGCCGCACACACACACATTCAAGATTGCCCCCGCCGCCGCCACGTCTCCGGCGAGCCATCGCCGGTCGGCGTACTTCGCCGCTGTGACTTCGCCTTCCTCTCCTCTCGGTTCTCACGGATACGTACACACGCGAGACACACACACTACACCAGATCGTGGTCGCCGCCGCCGCTTCTCCGGTGGACGGTCGCCGTCGCGATCTACGCCGCCCACGACCTATTTTCATTCACTCCTCCTCTCTGCTCTCTAGCGAACACACACACGCGTAGATCTCTTTTTCTCCTCTCCCTTTCTGCCACTGTCGCGGCCTTTGGCTCTCCGGCGACGTGCGTCGCCGACGTCTTCGTTGCTCAGCCACGCCAGATCTCCCTCTGATTCTGCCGTCACGTGTAAGTCGTCGTGCAAAGAGAGAACCGCCGCCGTCTCTCTGTGAAAATTTGAAGCCATCATCGCGTGGGTTCAACCGGCGACGTGCTGCCGTCTCCGATCCAGCAGCGTCTGCCGACGTCCCGCCGTTGCATCGCCCTCGGCGTCGTCGGATCCACACACACACACAATTTGGGTAGATCTGTCTATTTCTTTTCCAAATTTTGTTTGTATATAAATTATCTCTAACATTTTCCTTTTCCCACATATTTGCAGGGTTGCCGCCATTATTGCCATCATCTCCGTGACACGCGTCACGGTCGGTGAGTTTTACACCACCGTGATCGCCGACAGTCGAGCCTTAGTGGCTCGATCAAAATTTTCAGGATTTCTCAAGTTCTGTATTGCTAATTTCTGTTTGGTTTGTTTCCAAGAATTATGTGTAGGAATAATTGTATCGATATACATGTATTTGCATACATTTATTACAGTATAGTAAATGAGTTAATGAGAAATGGAGAAGGATATAACCTTAGTGAATCTGTTGTTTGCTTACTGAAATATTTGTTGGCTCTTTGTTGTTGTCAACAGTTTGCAGAATGGAGAATTGTGGGTTGAAATGTGGGTTGAGTAGTAACATGGTGTGGCAGTAAAATTTGCATAGGATCCTTTTGTTTTGAAAAGATGAGGTTGAAAGAATGGTTATATAGGGAAAAGTGGAATATTCTAAGGAATAAAAATGATGTGGTTTGACTAGACCATTTATCCCATATAAAAATATCTAACTCGATTTATAACTGTATTCGTTCTCCGACATTCGTTTAAATTTCTCGTTCGAAAGTAAAAACGAAACATCAACGATTATAAAATTTAATAATCGCTCTAAATTCAAATCTCGATTTAGCTAAAGAAATTAATAATCGAAGTTTTAATTTATCGGGGTATTACACAAACCCAGCAACTCAAAGCTATACAGTACCAGCCTCGGTATGAGCCAGGCAACCAAGGCAATACCAACAATGCAAGCACCCGCCAACAACAACCAGCCCGTGCAAGAGCCTGTCGCTAAATCACGGACGAGCGAACAAACCTGTGGAAACCCGGCAGTGCGAAAACTTCTTAACGTACCTATAGTACCTTAGTTCGGAAAAAGTACTTTATAATCTTTCATCGCAAAAGCATGCGTAGATATATTAGAACCTAAATCTGAATAAGCGAATCAGGAAAGGAGAATCTTTTCGCCATAGGAGAAATCATGATTGTCAGACATATTTGCTCGAACTTAGACTTGAACCTAGAATCACTTTAGGTCTAGCGAATCGCTTGAACATTATACCTATGAGGAATGTAGACATAATCTTAAGAATGGATTGGTTAAACCGAAAACCATTCCACGATCTTGTGCAAGGAAAAGGAAAATTTCGTTTAACCCTAAGGAATCCTATGAAAACTTACAGCAACAAGACTCTCTTCTAACGTCAACGATCAAATCGCATTCCACCTTTATGTAAGAAACTAATTTAGTACGTCGGTCACGTTTTTCTAAAACGTCCAAGTCTAAAAGATTCAATAATCTTCTAACATACTTCGTATCCTTTATCCCACTTAGTACGTCTTATACATCTTAGTGTAGCTATTCAACGAAATCCATATTTCGACTAGACGTACAACATAATGTTGTTCACACATTAACGTATTTTATACGTTTGCACTTAATCAAGTCATTTAACTTCCAAAATCATATATACTCGATTTTTAATCGATTTCTAATCATGTTCTCATAAATCTCAATTTTCACGTTAATCAACTATCATGCTTCAATAATACACATAAGTATGATCTAACTTGATCATAACACTTCACTTTTCAACCTTACGTTATTTAATTAATTGTTTCGACGTAAACATAGTATTTCTTGTTTTAAAAATCACATAAATTCACAGTATGTCTAAAACATGTTTTTAGAACATAACATGTGATTATACTTGATAAAATAAATTTAGAACTTTAATTTCAAACTATATAGCTTTCGGCCCTCTTGGTTTATTTTTCAAAACTTGCACATAAATTTTCATAAATTCACATATCATACTATATTGTCATAGGATCAATAATATGTAATCATATTAGTCATAGAAAAATTGTACATCAAATATTCCTTAGACTATTGTTTTCGAAAATATGACTTAGGTACAAAATAATTTCTTTAATTCCAATAAATTCATATAACCTTATATTATGAATCTACATCATTAATATGCTATAATATCATTCAACCATGAATCATATATCAACATATCACATCTTTATTATTTTCGAAATTTCCATGTACTATAGTCTAATGTTTTCCAAAATTTTCACATAAAATCATACAAGTTTAAACATTAACAACTATCATTATTTCATACTCAAAACAACAATTAAAATTCAGGTTCATCAACATATAATTCATGTTAATTTTCGGTCCTAACATAATATTTTAATACATGCTTAACTTTATACTAAATTCATAATATATGCCTTGAAACATCATATAAACATATTTACTACACAACTTAGCATATGAACAATATTTCATAAAATTCCATCATAAATAATATAAGTTCATAACATAAGATTAAATGGATGGAAATCAAAGATTCTAATATGTATGCAAAGCTCGTAACGTGTAATAGCCCGAAAAATTTAAAACTTCGATTAATTAATTTATTTAGTTAAATCGATGTTTGGGTTTAGAGAGATTATTAAAAATTTATAACGTCGACATTTCGACTATATTTCAAACGAGAAAATTTAAACGAATGTCGGAGAACGAATACAGTTTTAAATCGAACCAAATATTTTATATAAGATAAATTATCTAGTCAAACCACATCATTTTATATTCCCCAATATTCCCCACTTTTTCCCTATATAATCATTCTTTCAAACCTCATCATTTAACCCTAAGGAATCCTATGAAAACTTATAGCAACACATTTTTCTCTCATCTTATATTCAATTGATCAACCCACATTTCTCCCCATTTCCAAACCTGTCGACAACAACAGAAGAAAACCAACAACAATGTAAGAACTCATTCCTCAGTATTTTTCATCTTCTTACAAAAATCCAAGTCAACAACATCGACTTCTTTGTTTAGGCCTGCAAATGTTGTTCACAAACAAAACAAGCAGATTTCACTAAGGTTATACCTTCTCAATTCTTCATTAAATTCTTTTCTATACTGCAAATACATGTATATTGGTAACCAGTGATTTCTACACCTGATTATTGGACATAAAATCATAAAGAGCTTAAGAAAATTCTTAAAATTTGATCGAGCCACTAGGGCTCGACTGTCGGCTGTCGACCGTCACGGTGGTTGTGCAACTCGCCGACCGGTGACGTGTTCATCGAAGACGAGGAGAATAAGGGCGGCAGCCCTGCAAACCTATGAGCGAAAGGAAAATGTTAGATAATTTCTTTTACAAACAAAATTAGGAAAGAAATGGGCAGATCCACCCAATGCGTGTGTGCGTGTGTGTGGATCTTGAGGATTAGACGACGCCGAGGACGATGCGATGGCGGCAAGCGCTGCTGGAGCTGGGACGGCGACACGTCGCCGGAGGAATCCACGCGACGATAGCGTCGACGTTTCACAAAGGAGAGGTAGTGAGGCGCTCGATCGGAAACGATGGCAACGGCGCCAGATCTGGCGCGGCTGACCAACGAAGATGGCGCGACGACGTGCTGGCCGGAATTGGCAACGGCGACGGCAGATTCTCGAGAGAGAGAGATGTGCGCGACGCGTGTGTGTCCGCGAGAGAACAGAGAGAAAGAAGAGGAAGGGGTGCGGCACGGCTCGCCGACCGACGACATGGCCGACCGGCCATGAGGGAGGCGGTAGACCGCGTATGTGTGTGTGCGTGAGTGAGTCCGAGAGAGAGAGTGAGAGATCTGAAATTGGGGGAGGCGGCTAGGGCTACTACTAGGGTTTACTTTTATGTTTTGTATTAATTTTGTTGGGCTTCTTCTTTGTGGGCCGAAATTAATTGGTATTGGGCCGAGAATAAATTTTGATTATGGGCCGAAAATAAATGGAAGATGGGTCTTTAGATTAAATTGATATGAGCTTCTAATTAAATTGAAGATGAGCTTAGACTTATTTTAAATGTTGGGCTAAGTATATAAATGGATAATGGACTTGAATTATTTATTTCTATAATCCATTAAATTACATTAAGGATTTAACAAATTCTATATTAATTAAATATGAGATTTAATTCTAGTAATTAAATTTTGAGATTAATTCTTAATTAATTAAATAATAATCTAAATATCAATTATTTAGAGTGAGTTAATTAAATTCATTAGATTGAATAAAGTCTAATTTTTAGAAATTGAATAACATAATTAATTAATTATGTTAAGGGATAATTTGAGAATTATTCTTTTTAAGTGATTTATTTATGTAACGAGATGAACCTTATGTAATTTGTTACAAATGTGTGATTGGAAATAAATCATAATTAATGGAGATCTAAGATGAATTAAATTAATTTGATCGATTAATCAAATATTATTAGACTTTTTTTAATTGATCCATTTAATTAAGCTTTAATTATGGATCTATTTAATTAAATTGGAGATTTAATTAAATATTAATGAGATGATTATGTCAAGTAGATGCTTGAGAAAATATTATTTAAGCAACTTTAATTTATAAAACGATTGTTAGAAGATGATGACTTATAAGAAACCTTTATTGATTGTGTACTATAGATATGAGTTTCTCTGATAGAATATGTGGGACGTGTGAGGCGAGGAGCACGGCGAGGAAATGATAGTGATGAATGAGGTATTGGAGCTCGAAATCGTTGATATGCGTTAACAAATGATGAATATTAGTTATTAATTTAAGATTCATAAATTATACGAAACGACGTGGAGAAACATCGATGAAAAGAAAGAATGCAATGTTGAAGTGTCATTTATCGTCATGGCGAGACGAACCTAATAGATGATATATAGATAGTTAACTGAGTCGTATCAATAACGAAAATCCGAAAACCCAGAAACTCTAGTACTTAAAAGATATCGAGTTTGTCGAATCTTAATGATACTTACCAAAAGAAACAAATGACGTATTAAATTATATTTCTTACGTTGACAAGGTCCAGCGTGGACGTAAATGAAAACAACAGAGGATCTCTAGCAGGTACTCCAAGAAGGACAACTTTTAAGGTGGGTTCTCTTGAAACAAAAATGATATGTATATCTCAAAGCATGATTTACAAAAGCTTTATGAAATATTATTGCATAAACTGTTATTGACTACCAAATGTTTATGTTTTGTTGTGATCCTATCTGAGGCTGGTATATCCAACGTGGTATGAGAATGTGTTGGTCCACCAACGTTAAAAAAGGGTAACGATCGGATCCAACTTAGTTGAGGACTAACTCGGATTGTGTACACGTGTGACTGTGTGTTAAGGTTAGCTACCTCGACCGGTCACGGCGACTATGTGTAGGTGGCCACCTCCATAGTGCGCGAATGAATGAATGAATGAACGAATGATCAGATATGGAACATCGTGGATGAAATAGTCCAACCGGACACTTTTGGAAAATAATAAAATGTTTGATAGGCATGACTCTTTTAACTAAAATCCTCATACGCTATTGTGGGCAATTCAATAACTTTTATAAATAAAATGTTTTCGGCAATGAGTCCACTGAGTACTTTTGTACTTAGCCCTGCAGCTCATTTTTTATGTACAGGTTGAGCAAGGATTGATGATGGGTGCGAGGCGGTGCAAAGTGGTAATGGTTTTGTTGCTTTAATTGAAAGGATTTCTAGAACCTTGAGCATGCATCGTCATATGTATGTTCACACGTTTATTGCTGCCAAACTCTGATGTTTTGTTGGTATCTGTTGACTATGACTACTTTCATATCGTATTGAACTTGAGGTCGTACCTCGTTCCTTGAATTGCGCCCTGATTGGGTTAAGATTTGAACATTGAACCTTTTTTGGCAAGTCCTTCTTTGACTTAAGTTTGTATCTAAACAACTTATTCCTTTCAGTCTACGCATTTATTCGCAATTGATTGGTTAATTGTATTGATTAGGAATACATATATCCGCTGCATTATCATACCAGTGACGATCCATATGATCCGTATTTCTTTGAGAAGTCGGGTCGTCACAAACAACAAACATCCCGTACACCAGATACCATTTCACAAAAAGCCATGCAATATGTACCATCAAAATACCTCAACGAGGACTTTTCCACACATTAGTTATAAGGATTGGTCTATCTAATCGACTAAATACATAGCGTGATGTCCTATCTACACCAAAACTTTGACACCACTAAACACACTTAACTATGAGATGTTACAAGACTACGTTTACTTTATACATACTAACCATACTATCTACAACACGACCCACTATCTATATATAAGTCTCACACCATCTTAGGACTCTATGCCACTGAATGCCCCTCGTCAGAATCGTACTCTGAGCTCGGAAATTTGCCTGTTTCCAGGTACATCCTTGCCTCATATAAAAGACGATCTAAATCCTTCCAAGAGCCGGGGGTCACGCTGCTCCCTGTCTCTTCTGCAAAATCGGAAATTTGCGTCGCTTTTGTCTCCAAGTGAGGTTGTGTTGGCAGTGGTAGCTCTCCTAGTCCTCTAGGGCGATAAGATCCTGCCTCCTGGCCATTCCTGCCTCTATCAGGTACAAACAACGGAACAAAACGTGGGACGGTGTCTGAAACTTCTCGGTACAACCATTCCTTCGTATTATCATGCCGTGCATTTTGCCTAGGAGAAAGATAAGGCCCTATAGGTGCTGCTCCATACACGTCGTACACATACTTGAGGTGGCTAGCATATCCCGATAAGTCTACCTCAAAATCCGAACTACCTACACGGTAGATATACTCTCCTGATATCTCTCTTGCATAGCCCTACCAGTACGATGGTAAATGACAAATAAGTCGTTGAAAACCATCCATATCTGTCACTCCATAGGTATGAGCATCCATATCCAAAGGTGCATGAACTCAATCAAGAACTATCCTAAGTCAATGCCTAGTTTATAGTAAAAGAGTCGGTACTCCCGTGTGAGCTCTAGGTTCGTAGCCCTTGTGGTCAGCCTTTTACCCGTAATACTTCCTATTCCTGCCATCTGGAAACAGATAGTTCTAGGTAAGTCAGACTTAAACTTAAAGAAATATAAAAAACTTAAACCATGAGGATTTCTTACAGAACTAAACAACTTAAAACACAAACCTGTGAACACCTTACAACACAAACTCATAGACACTTATCTTATTCCTTACTTTCTATACCACAATTCGTATATCGCTCTAGATTAATCCGTGTAAGCAATAGTCGATTCAAAATTCTGTCACGTAGAATTTCAAATGAAGAAACTATGCCCATGTCACTAATTACGCGAGTGACATTCGTTTATCGAAACTTCCATTAATCCATGTGGCATTCAAGTTCACATTCGTCAAGTTGGACTTAAAAGCGTTCTAAGTTCCCAAGTTCTTGTAGTTCATCAAACACTACGTCATAGATGGTAGAGAAAAATCTTATGATCTCGTTCAATCTAAGTTCTTTGTAAAAGTGATCGTGAAACTTAGAGCATGTCTATGTTCTCTTGGGGAATGCAAACCTCATATTTCCACTACGTTTCATAAACAAAATTGTATTCATACTCACTGACATATAAATCCAGATATGCCCATCATCAATACTCACATACAATTCCATGTATGCGCTTCAATCAATTCAAGTCCATCCACAAATAAATCACTTATTTGTTTCATCAATCAGTGAATTATAAAAATTCAAAGCTATTTCACTTTTCTATCAACGGCATGCCCATTTTTTTTCAAAACATAATCACTCGAGTTCCCTCAAAACTGTAACATAAACATAGAACTTTCAAAACATTTAAAACCATACTTTCAGTTTCGAAGACATTAGAAACCACTTTTCCTTACCACTTGAGCGTGATGAACTGGAGCGTTGAGCGATGTTGACTAATTCGTAAAAATCTAGTGATTCGAGCCAGACTTGGATAGAAAGAACATTTTTGGTTCAGGGCAAATGAACTACTCTGATACCACTCTGTCACAGCCCGATTTGGCTAATCCCGAAGGACTGCCTTATCGGACTGTAATATCCCGAAGTTTTAAAGCCTAATTACGATAATAAAAATCGTAAATTAAGGGTTCGTCTCGATAATCGAAATAATAATTTATCGAATATCGATTTTGATTAATTATGATACGAAGATTCGTATATAGTATTCACTAATGATTAGTGAATTAAGGAATATAGTTTATCTATTTCCTTCGAAAGTATTATTCTAACGTCGATTAAATGTCGATAGTTAGTCATACGATATTTTCTAAGCGACGAAGCTTAGAATTAAATTTCTTTATCAACGAAATGAATGAATAAAGTGAATGTCACTTTATTATGAACATTTTAGAGATGAATCAACTATCAATGTTTTGAGACGTTTCAAACGTCAACATTTAGAGACGATTCGAAAGTTTAGTCAAACGATCAAGGAATTATATTATTTGAATTCCTATGAATATTTTATGTATTAAGAGCATTATTTATCATTAAAATAATGCTAGAGAATTAAGGAATAAAGATTGAATGTATGAGCTTATTTTCGAAAACCCTAGTTTTCGAAATTAGGGTTTTGTGACATAGAATTGTCCTAATTATTTTTCTATGATTAAATTAATCATTTAGGACTTATAATATGTCACATAGCTATATATTAGATATATGTTTCAAGAAAAAAAAATGTGTAGCACATTATATGTATAAGTACCGAAATTAGGGTTACTAAGTGTGTTTTGAATTTAATTGCTACCAAGTTTATGATGTATTGTAATTATTATGATAATAAGATATTTTTAAGGATAAGATGAGGTGTTTTTAACATGTTGTGCAAGTGGATGAAAATTTTATCCCTGATGACCGAAAATTGTTGAAAAATGAGAAGGAAAAATGTAATAAAAAAATCAAGACTTTGATTATGAGAGTGATGTGTGTGATAGTGATACATTAATTAGTGTATATAGATGTAAAAAAATAAAATTTGTCTCATGCTATACTATAAGGACCGAAAATGTGCAAAGGTGTACAAGTGTGCAAGTTGAAAATTCAAAAGTGTATAATGTTGACTTTTCAAAGATAAGTGTTTCCTAAAGTATTAACATTTAAATATGCTTGATAATGACACATATGAGTTATGAATATAGTGTAAGACAAAATAAAAATTCATCTCTTTATTTTTGTACTAGCCGATGCATACATATATGTATTAAGTGATGATTTTCTCAATTCTTGATAAATATTGAGAATTAAATTGATTTATATTAATTATGAGATAAGATGATATATTCAAGCATGAAAAAAATATAATTTTGTCCTAATCTATATGAGGTGGCCGAAACTTATATATATGTGTTCAAAAGTTTGAAGTTTTATTATTTCATGATAATGATAGTTGATCTTGGAATTTATCATATAATTAATTCTTATATGATATAATATGATGTGTAATGAGATGAATTATTAAAAATAAATAAGTATGATGTATTTAGTTAAAATAGCCGAAACATTGAGAATAAATGAATAAATGGTATAACTTGTTTTGAAAGTGACACACACACACACACATATATATATATATATATATATATATTAAATATGTTATAAGGACTAATTTTACATGTGTTTGATGAATTAATTAAATTTTGTCTCTAGTATACACATGATGACCGAAACATATGGGATAAAGTAGGATTTTTGTACAAATTTTTGAAAGTGAGATACATGTGAATTAATTAAGAGATAAGGCATGACACAAGAATGAATAATGAGATAAGAATAATTTTTGTCCATAATAAACTCAAGTGGACCGAAAGTTTTGGATGGCAAAATTGAAAATAGGTTTAATTATGCTAGATATTTTTGAACAACAAGTTGACAATAGCTTTATTAAGTGATGAGATCACTTTTGCTCTCATTTTTCTTCCAAATAACCGAGAGCTCTTGAGAGAAAAAGAGGAGAGTTCATTCCATTTCTTTTCCAAATCTTTAACATAAAACGTTTACCGTCAAAAATCGACACCGATCAAAAGGTTAGAAATCGTTTAAGCTTTACGCACATTATGATATTTATGTTGAAAAATTCGAAAACTATGTTATAATGTTATATATATGATGTTTATTAAATATGTTTATATGATGATTATGAGCTTATATTATGAATTTAGTATAAAGTTAAGCATGTATGAATATTATGTGAAAGGACCGAATATATGAGGTGTTCATATGTTGGTGATAATGATTTTTAATTGTTGATTTGAGCATGGAATAATGATCTATGGTAGAAAATAAGCTTATATGATCTTATGTAGAATTTTTGGAAAACTTTAACATATTATTGTGAAATTACCGAAAATTGTGGATGATTATTATGTTGATGTATGTTTGAAATTTGAATGATATTATAGCATATAAGTGATGTAGATTCATAATAATGTGTTGTATGAATTTATTGAAATTTAGAAAAATTATTGTACCTAAGTCCAAAATTTCGAACATATGGTTCTAGGGGATCTTGATGTATGAGTTATAATTGGGGAAAATTATGTTATAGTGATGATATATGGTATTGATTATGTGTTGTGTGATTTAATTGGAATTTTTAAAAAAATGTTTGGTATGTTTAATGAAATTACCGAAAACTATATAGTTATATAAGGTGATGTACAAATTTTATATGATCAATGTTATTACATATTATTGATCTTATGTTAATATAGCATGTTATGTGAATTTATAAGAATTTTTGGAAAAGTTTGTGAATTATTTTGAAAGGGGCCGAAACCTTATGTGATAAGGTGTAACATCCCGACTTACTTAATCAAGTAATTAGGCTGTTACGTGGGTTAAGAAAGAAAGGAAAAGAATACAGACGAACATCAATAGTCTGATACCACAGGTTAAACAAACCTGACAAAGAATATACATATTCAAGCATACTAAAAGAGGTAGAATGGGATCTGACAAATGATGATTTTAGGTCCTCAAACCACAAAGAGTAATCGAACAAAGAAAACAACGGCTGAAGATGAATAACCAGAATAAGATAATCAAGATCAATTACGACATTGATCTGATATCACAGGTTAAGCTAATTTTACAATGAATGTAAGAACTCAAACATGCTTTCACCAAAATAAAATCTTTGGTTAGCTAGGGTCGAAAGCATGACTCATCAATAGCTTAGAAACATTTTATACAATATTGGATCCAACAAAACAAGCAAAGGCCAAAGTTCGGCAACAAGAAGTGTGGCTGAGAATCATGTACGATGACATAAGACTCTGGGCAAACGAGACATGACAACAACAAATTAACAATACCAGCATGAGACATAACATCTAGAGAAGCTCCTCTGCACAACATTCGATTCCAGCATCCTCTCGAGCTCATCCCGCACATTTAGAAATATATACGGGCGTGAGTACTAGATGCACTCGGTGGGTATATGCGAAAACATTTGAAACATTGCTCTTAGAGCTATAAGATTGACTTGCTATAACATTTGCAACACACGTGAGTTTTCGCTTAAATAGCACCTGCATGCTTCAAATAAACTTACTTGCTTTCGTGCTCATATATTCAAGATGCAACATTAAACATGCGTCTGCAAATCATTATCTCATTCATTAACCATATCTCACGCTCTCAGGTCGAGAAGTAGGCCTCCTTCTCAAACACCGTGATCGGTCATTTAGCTCACGATCACACTATGTACACAAACCCTTACTGGCAGCTCGTCAAGCATAGGGCCGATATCGTCCATCTCTCGTAGATAGGCAACATGCATCATGCATCATGCTCAAAAACTTGGCAAGTTAGTCAACTTTTCATAAAAATGCATATCATATCATTTTGTATGCAAAAGCATATCATTTCTCATTTTTAAGAAGGATTTTACCCACCTGACAACAATCACTCAAGTGGACTGTACATTCTGTCCTTCACTTCTTTATTCTCTGAACTTGGCCATTCATCAACATAGAGCAGCGTATAAGCATATCAAGAACCAAACAATAAGATAAACTCTTTATCTTATCTAAGTCGTCAACACGTCTATAACTTATTGATATTCATAGTCTATGAACACTTGGGTCATTGCATCCTCTAACATCTAAACATATAACAAGACTTACTAAGTCTCATATGACTAAACAAGAATAGAGGACTCAACAACAAACTTAAGCCATCTAATCTTAATTAAAAACCAATAACTCTTTACAAACATAGCTTATGACCAACGTGAATAATCACGTGAGACGTCATCTAACATAAACGAACCTCTATACATGCTAAACTATCATCAAAGATCATCAATCAATCATCAAAATCCAAAGATCAAAGCTTTAGTATTGAAAACCCAAATTGACGTCAAACTAAAATTTTTCATCTTTAAAATACGTCGGTCGAAAAATCCGAATAAATCATTTTAAGCTTTATTCATATCATAGAATCCAAATATGAAGTCAAAATGATCAAATAAAATAAAAATCCCACCTTATGTGAGACATAAGTTTCGGCCATTTGGGGGTTTTTGCATAGGTTCGATTTCAATCGTTTTTCTTGCTCAAAACATGTTTATATTTACCCAACAACACATAAATGAAGGTATATCAAGCATATAAACAACATAAGTTCAAGATCTAGGCCTCCATGTTTTCGAAAATTTCAAAGATTCTAAAGAATGAACTCATGCTTGAAAATTCAACATTAAACAACTCATAGGCGATAGATCTATCATAATATCAAGAGATAATGGAACAAAACATGCTCCTTCAAACAAACTGAAAAGGATCGAAACTTGGAGCTCTTAAAAGTTCATGATTTTCGAATTTTTAAACCATAAATATGTTCTAGAGGTGAAGATCTACCTTTATGCGAAGACGGATCGTGAATCCAACGGTTAGATCTTCGTAGAATTGAGCTTGAATGGAGGTGTGTGTGTGTGTGTGTATATTTCGAAAATGAGGGAGAGAGAATGATGAAGAAGGTGAAATGGTGTGTTTTGGAAGCTAAACATATATATATATATATACATCATTCACTATTCCAATCTTCCTTAATAAGCTATTGATTTTCTAGAATATTCTAAGCTTATTACATAAGTTTTTTAATAGCTTATCTTAGAAGTTTGCCCTTAGCTTATCTTATAAGCTTGTCTTATCTTATCTCAAAAGCTTAGATTGTCATTTGGGCTTATTACAACGTATTAGTGCTAGGTATAATTTATTAGGGACGTTATGTCCTCTTTCGAAAATATATATACTTTCGAAATTAACAACTCAAAATAAATCAATAGAAATATAGAAATTGTTAGTAAGTTGAAATTTTTCATAAATCACTTTTTCTAAAATAATCATCATTTTCAAAATATTTTGGTCTCAAAAACCATTTTGGGCAATTTGCTCTTGATCCGGGTTTAGCAAACAAAGATATCAAAAAGGGAAGACTCTGAAATTCTATGACTATTGGATCAAGACTTCTATGAACACATATCTTATCATATCAAGACTCTTGAAATCTAGATCTTCTCATACTAATAAAGACTTAAGAATCTTATCTAAGATTCTATCTCGAATCTATCTCAAATTCTATCTGCTCGACTCAAAGCTTAACATAAAAGCTTTTAACTTAAACAATTCTTTCTTAAGGATGCAATGCCCTTCTCATAAGCTCTTAATTAAGAGCTAATCTCTGCTACAGGAATGCGGGGTATTACATTCTCACACCCTTACAAAATTTTGTCCTCGAAATTTAGTACATTTGCAAAAAGCTCAAGGTACTTATTTCTCATCTAATCTTCTAGTTCCCATGTCGCTTCTTCTAAACCATGATGCTTCCATTAGATTCTAACTAAAGGAATTGATTTATTCCTTAGTTTTTGTTCTTTTCGATCTAAGATGTGTTATGGCTTCTCTTCGTAGCTTAGATCTTGTTCAGAACAATATTCTCTTGATATATGATGTGTTTTAGATCAAACACATATCTTCGTAACTACGACACATGGAACACATTGGATATTGCCGAAACTTGGAGGCAATGCTAATCTGTAGGCGACTGACCAAATCTTCTCTAGAATCTCGTATGGTCCAATGAATCTTGGTTCGAGCTTTCCTTTGATTCCAAAGCGATGTATTCCTTTGGAATGAGATACTTTCAAGAATATTTTGCCTCCAATCTTGAAGCTTAGCTCCGTAGGTCTTTTATCTGCGTAGGACTTTTGACGATCTTGAGCTTCTTGGATTCTTTTATTTATTTGTCGTACGATTACGACCATTTCTTCAATCGCTTCTGGTCCAAGCACTTTTCGTTCTCCAACTTCGTCCCAACAAAGCGGTGATCTACACTTTCTGCCATAAAGGGCTTCATAGAGCGCCTTATCAATCGTTGCTTGGTAACTGTTGTTGTATGCGAATTCAATCAATGGTAGAATTCGCTCTCATTGATCTCCTTGATCTAATATCACTGTTCTGATCATATCTTCTAGCGTTTAAATGGTCCTTTTGGATTGACCATCTGTTTGCGGATGAAACGTTGTATTGAAATTCAATCTTGTACCCATCTCTTGTTGAGAACTCGCCCAAAATGAGATGTAAACTTGGAGTCTCTGTCTGAGGTGATTTGGACGGGTACTCTACGCAAACGTACTATCTCTCGAACGTATATCTAAGCTAACTTGTTAGCTCCATACATAATAGAGATCGGGATAAAATGAGCACACTTCGTGAGTCAATCGATTGTCACCCAAATAGCTGTATTACCACGCTTTGATTTGGGTAAACCAGTCAAGAAATCCATGGCTATGTGATCTCATTTCCACTAAGGAATCTCCAGTTGTTACAACTTACCATACGCTGCTGGTGCAAAGCTTTAATTTGTTGACATGCTAAACATCGTTCAACAAACGAGACTATATCTCGCTTCATTCCTACCCACACAAACCTTTGCTGTAATACCGCGTCTTTTCTAAGCATCAGGTTTGCATGGCACTTTTTTCAAGAAAGGTCAAAAGGTTGACTTTTTGTTTCGGTGATGCGACCGTCACAAACCTCAGGAGTTGTGAAGAGTGTCTTATGACGAATTCATAGACACTAAGTATGCAGGTTTTCGACCACCCACGAAGGTTTGGCACTCCGGGGAAGTTATCGAAAAATCGGACTTTTCATGGGTCTTTTAAAAGCATATCTTGTTCATAGTCGTTGTGTCCGGTATTTTATTTCGTGTCCATGGGTACTAAGTTTGCTAAATTTTGAGTCCGTTTGCAAAAGTTGCGTCGCCTTTTGCGTTTTTGAAAAAGGTCGCTTCATGCAAGCAACAAGCACCGCTTCCTATAAATAGGAGGCTAGGGCCTTCATTTTCAACGCTCATTTCCTTCGTCTCTCTATGTTTACGGACGAGCCGAGCAGCTCCTGTGCTGCTGCGAGCTGGAGGAGTGGAGATCGAGCCGGGAGGCTCGGCGGCGACGCCATTGCGCCGCCGACCACCACCACCGATCGCCCTCCCCAGCCCGTTTCTGTTTTATCCTTTTCTTGTTTGATTCCACCTTTAGTAGATCGATAGCATAGAACTCGGGATTCTAAAGGGATGGGACGGAAAAAGCGGCCAAGGCCGGCCAATTTGGCCAAGACCGCCGTCGCCCATTGCCGTCGCCGCCGTGAGCTGTTTGCCGCCGTTTGGTGGCCGACGGGCCACCTTTTGGCTACGGGTCCTTTAGGTTTTGAGTTTCGGGCTATGCATTCCACTAAAGTACCGATTCCGTTTTTTTGTTTTTCGTGTTTCTGCATGTCGGGATGTTTTCCGTTGCTTCGAGTTTTCTAAAGGAAGTACATGCCCGGGTTATCCATTTTCAACGTAGTTTGTCATTCCATGTTCATCGTTATGCATATTGCTTATGTTTCCATTTTCATGCATCGATTTTGGATGGTTTATCCTAGATCTGAGGATAGACATCGATTTTTGAAGCTTCTTCGCTGCTAAGATTTGAGTCAACTTGCATGCATGCATATTTTGAAAGTACCCTATTATAGGCCTTGATGCCCTGAATATATTTCCCTTTTGCATTGAGTTGATTTAAAAACCCGGAGAGTGCCAAATATGGGTTCAGAAAGTCGAAAACCCTAGTTTTTCTACGATCTTCGTTTGGATCACGATGTTGCTTTGCTTTGTGGGATGTGACCCCAAAAGTTGTTCCGTCTTATTACGGTACCTACCAAGACGATCGGTGAAGTCATCGGATCCGTAGATATCTCCCGTTGGCGTTTTAAATCTGCTCAGTTGGGTTATATATGCTTATTTTGAGTTATTTACTCGATATTTCAAAATAAAACATGTGCGTAGTAAATGTTTTGGTGAAGTTATTCTTGTTCTCGATCCGAGATGTGGTTCTATTGTGATTGTGCACGGATCTCTATTCGTGGGTTGATCACCATCTTGAGTATTGATCGTGAGGGATAGACCCCAACACGTGGTTATGGTTACGAAGTCCACCACAAAATGGTAATGAGATGGTCATGGTTCGACGTGAGGTTTGACCTGAAGTCCACATTTAGCCATTTGGATACGTCCGGGCATGGGTTATATGTTCCGGCGAGATATTGTGGGGTACGCTAGATATGTTCGGGCGAATGAGATGTGATGGGCCGGGATACGTTCGAGCCATGGTTCTAGATATGTTCCAATGAAATACGGATCATAGATATCCTGCGGTATGATAAAGCTAGATATGTTCAAGGGCTTAATGAATGAGATAAACAATCGATGGGCTCAGTCGGGATACGCCCGAGCCATGGTTCTATGACCTCCAGAACAACGGTTATAATACATTAATAATATCGAGAGTTAGGCGGCAATTAAGCGTGTGGACATGCATATGACGATGCATGCCCAAGGTTCTAGAAACCTTTCTAATTAAGCATCAAAAATAGTCTGCTACTCACCACCTCGCACCCATCGTCGATCCTTGCTCCTTTTGCACATCAAAAACGAGATGCAGGGCTAAGTACAAAAGTACTCAGTGGACTCGTTGCCGAAAACATTTTCTTTGTCAAAGGTTATTAACTGCCCACAATAGCGCATGAGGATTTTAGTTAAAAGACTCATGCCTATCAAATATTTTATCGTTTTCCAAATGTGTCAGGCCTGACTATTTCATTCACGTTGTTTCCATATCTGATCATTCATTCATTCATTCCATTCGCGCACTATGGAGGTGGCCACCTACACATAGTCGCCGTGACCGGTCGAGGTAGCTAACCTTAACACACATCACATCGTACACAATCCGAGTTAGTCCTCAACTAAGTCGGATCGATCGATACCTTTTTTAACGTTGGTGGACCAACACATTCACATACCACATTGATATACCAATCTCAGATAGGATCACAACAAAACATAAACATTTGGCAGTCAATAACAGTTCATGTGATAATATTTCATAAAGCTTTTGTAAATCATGCTTTGAGATATGCATATCATTTTGTTTCAAGAAAGCCCACTGCTAATCCAAAGCTTAGTGGTTCTAAATGAAAGGGTGTGTATCCTTCCTCAAGAAACTTCGCCCGATCGAACCCTTCATAAGAAAATAGCCGTTCTTAGGTTCTTTCTATCGATCGATGGTCGTTTATAAATTACGACTTTAAAGTTCCCAATTAGGGTTTCTTTATGATTTTATGTGATTGTTTTAAGATAATTTCTATTATCTTACATTCCCGATTCGAGGCTATATTACCTCATCGTCCATAGGTGAACTTCATTATGAATTACATAATCCGAGTCTATCGTGACTCTTAACCTTAGTTTTGTTTTAACGTTATTACGTTATAGGTTATCGGTAATCAAATTATGATTGGTAAATTAGGATATTCTCAAGCCACTAACTAGACTTAACAATTATAGTTACGTCCTAGTAGGTTATGCTCGACGACTTGTCGTATTAGCATGATAATTAAAAGAGGAATATTGACTTAGAAATCAAGTGGACATATGCCATCATGTAAGTAATTAGTACTTAAGACTAAATGGAGTACTCCGAGAATATTAACTCGGCTTTTGAGACATAAGGATCGACATCATGTGTTCGAATCGTTGCTTACACATTCGACATTGTCTATTTAACTTAACTCACGGGAGGTTACATATGTCGATAATCGTTATTCATTATCGAGTTGTGTTTCGCTTGACTAATGTCGTAGTGAGTTGTCGTTATTGAATATTAACGTTGTAGCTCGACTCTTGGTTTTTCTAACGTAGGAACTCACGTTTGGGTATCCTTTCATTAATAAAACCCTAATTAGTATCTAACTTCGATTCTTGTTTATTCCATCTTAAGTTATCGAAATTGGTCGATTTCTTTTGGATTCTCGTTCGTATAGTATTATGTTGTTTACGTTCGGGGTTTTGGTTTGTCGGTTCAACATAAACATAAACATTCAACATCGACAAAACCATACACAACATAAACTATGCTAAGCATTAGAAAACCCCAATTTCTAATGCAATACACAATCATTGTGTAAGTGTGCATAAGTGTTTCATTCATCCACTCTAATCACAACCATTCATTCTAAGTTTATAATTAACCATCATAGCATCATTTAACATTAGAAACGAACTCATACTTAGCCATTTAGATTCGTTTCGATAATTAGCAACAATTAGCATACGTATCCAATAAATTCAATAAAATCATGTTGTACTCCTATCATACTATAAATTTAATTATCAACTCAATATCATCATATAAAATTTTAAACCATAGGTTAAAATCTTTGTAATTTCGGCAATTTCAAATCAACAAGCTTTGGTGTTCAATAAATTCCACAAAAATTATTTTATGCTTATACTATATACTAAACATGAAATATCACTTCGTATCATGCATTAAAAATTTAAACCCATGCTTTTCATCATCATTAATTTTCGGTATTCACATATATATATATATACATATTCAAAATTTCCAATCCTTCACAATATGGTTGTATATGTAATAGCATGTAATATTAACACCAACATTTACCAATATTCATAATATTACACATCTATTATTTTCAACAATAAAAATCAAATAAAAGACTACATATATATATATAAGCCACGGTTCTTATAAAAAAAATAGGAGAGGTGTTTGAATAAATTCAAGGTTAATGTATGATGTTCATATCATACCCTAAACACCATATCTCAACTATTTTCAACAAACAAAAACCAAACAATACTCTAAAAGTATATAAATATAATCGGTCAAAATAAAATAAAATAGGAGATGTGTTTCAAAATTCCAAGATTTTTATATGATGTTCACATCATATTTTAAACACCATATCTCAACTATTTTTCAAAAATAAAAATCAAACCATGGCCTAAATAAGCCTCAACACTCACGTTTTTTTTAAAAGTATTCTGGAAAATTATGATATTTATACTAAATGCTTATAATACATTAGCAAGCAACAATATCAAATAATATTCACAAAATCATGCTTTAACATATTTAAAATAAATAAAGCATAAATCGAAAAAATATAAACATGCTCCAAAATTATGAAATTTTTACAGTATCCTTAGAACATCATTCTAAGCATTTTCATTCACGACTCAAGAGCATTTGGGCTCTAAAGTCACGAAAATAAATGGGACAAACTAGGGTTTTAAACCCAAAATTCAAAATAAATATTCCACTCCATTAGGATGGAAGAGGATGATGAATAATACCTTCCTATGGTCTTAGAAGGATTATTTGAGTGTGGGAGAGGTTGGGGAGGGAGGATTTAGTGTTGGGGTTTGAAAAGTGTAGAGAGAATTTGAAAATGAGAGAAAAAGTGAGAGGATGAATGAGGTCTGCCCTTGCACGTTTTTCCTTGTTGTTGCAGACCTTAGAGCTGTCATTTCCATTTTGGTAAGGTCTTGGTGGTAGTTGAGAGGTGGATTGGTCAAATTACCCGTTTGGTATGTCAATCTGAGCTCTTTAAGTTTTAACGCACTTTCGATCGATTTCTTGGAACCTTAAGGTTCTATCTTATTAAATAGCCTTTAAAAGACTTATTTTAGTGTTCATAAAAATTTCCACGACGTTCGGACGTCGTTTGATAAGTCAATTCAGAGTTATCGCGAAAAACGGTCAAACGATTAAAAATATGTCCATTCAAAATTCTCTTGAATTTTGAGATTTCATAAATAATTTGAGTCTTATAAAGCATATTTTATTGATTTAGACCCTCGGTTCGAGTTTGGTCGTTCGGATCAAATTAGGGTTTTCACAGTATATTTTACCGTGTTTCGTTAAGTTCTTGAGAATTCCTTGAAATTGATTCTTATAATTTCTAAATTCATAATAAATCATTCCTTCATGATTTTGGTTGTTATCACTATTTATTATGATTAGCGCGGATTTGGAGGTTGTTAAACTCGTAAATAGTGTTTTAAGGTCACCAAGGCAAGTATGCCCGAAAATTCTCATCCTTTGCATTCTCACATGTTTTTGTGTGAGGATTCTAAAAATGAAATCCGTTCGTGGAGATTCATTCTCGATCTTTCATTCTATGTTCAGGCTACTCGAAAAACCCTAATCCGGTAGGACTAGTTATCAGTTTTTGATTTCTTTAGTATTCGATCTCCGAATCGATTCTAATTCGTTTCATTGGTTTCCTTAAACATAATTAAGGTCTAAGAACCACAACTAAGTGATTGAAACATCACTAATAAAAGTTTTAAATTTTTTGGGTTATTCTGAGTAATAACGGTCGGTATCGAAAATGAAAATCTATTTTGCTTACTTAGAAGTGGATTTACGTTTAAAACCTTCTAAGGTAAGTGCTCAACACACATCATGATTCTTTTGATTTATGATAAAACCCCAACTGAGTCTTGCTGTACTACACCCAAACTCTTTTTCAAATCTTTTCACGAGATGGAGGAGAATTTGGACCAGGCGACGGCGAGGGTGGGCTGCGGGTTCTTCATGCTATGCTTCCATGATGTTGTGTTATATCGCATACTCACGATGTTGATGTATTCTTGTCCCTTGTTTTGCTTTCGATTGGGAACAAGATTTTCTATTATGTTATTATCTTTGTGAGTCTCCGATATGAGCATGCTATATGGTTGACCAGTCTAGTCGGCGGTGTAATGCTATTTTGCTTCCTCGCATTACTTATTATAAACAAAGATCATGTTTCATTGAAGTTATGGTGTAATACCCGTCTTTTTAAGCTTACATTTGCATGGCGTGTTTTTCGAGAAAAGGTCGAGGTTGACTTTTGTTTCGGTGATGCGACGATCACGAAACCTCGAGGCGTTGTGAAGAGTGTCTTATGGCAATTCATAGACACTAAGTATGCGAGTTTTCGACCACCATGAAGGTTTGGCACTCTGGGGAAGTTATCGAAAAACCGGACTTTCATGGATCTTTAAAAGCATATCTTGTTTATAGTCATTGTGTCCAGTATTTTATTTCGTGTCCATGGGTACCAAGTTTGCTAAATTTGAGTCCGTTTGCAAAAGTTACGTCGGTTTTGCGTTTTGAAAAAGGGCATTGCATGACTGCTGTGACCCTCTTTTCCTATAAATAGGAGGCTAGGGCCTTCATTTTCAACGCTCATTTCTTCGTCTCTCTGTGTTTACTGGAAGAGCCGGCAGCTCCTGTACGCTGGGAAGCACTGGAGGAGTGGGGATCGAGCCGGGGAGGCTCGGCCAGCGCCATTCTTACCTTGCCGAGCCACCACCGCCGATCGACCACCCGGGCAGCCCGTTTTCTGTTTTGTCCTTTCTTGTTTTGATTCCGCCTTTTAGTAGATCGTATAGCATAGAACTCGGGATTCTAAAGGGACGGGCGGCGGCGGCCGAGGTCGCCAATTTAACCATTACCGCCGCCGCCCATTGCCGCCGACGGTGGTGTTGGTCACCGATTTGGTGGCCGACGTACCACCCTTCGCTCTACGGTCCTTTAGGTTTTGAGTTCCGGCTATGCATTCTACTAAAGCACCGATTCCGTTTTTCGTTTTCGCGTTTACGCATGTCGGGATGTTTTAGTTGCTTGAGTTTTCTAAAGGAAGTACAAGCCGGGTTATCCATTTTCAACGTCGTTTGTCATTCCATGTTCGCTGGTTATGCATATTGCTTATGTTTCCATTTCATGCATCGATTTTGGATGGTTTATCCTAGATCGAGGATAGCATCGATTTTGAAGGCTAACATTTGCTAAGATTTGAGTCGACTTGCATGCATGCATATTTTGAAAGTACCTATTATAGGTCTTGATGCCCGAATATATTTCCTTACGCATCGAGTTGATTTGAAAACCGGAGAGTGCCAATGTGGGTTCGAGAAAGTGAAAACCCTAGTTTTTCTCGATCTTCGTTTGGATCACGTTGTTGCTTTGCTTTGTGGGAAGTGATCCCAAAAGTTGTTCCGTCTTGTTACCGGTACCTACCGGTCGATCGGTGAAGTCATCGGATCCGTAGATATATCTCGGATAGCGTTTTAAATACCATTGGATTGGGTTATATATGCTTATTTTGAGTTATTTACTACGATATTTCAAAATAAAACATATGCCGTAAAATGTTTTGTGAAATTATTCTTTGTTCTACGATCGAATATGGTTCTATCATGGTTGTGCCGGATCTCTATTCGGTGGGTTGATCGCCATCTTGAGTATTGATCATAATGGGATAGACCCGAACACGTGGTTATGGTTACGAAGGGATAGACCGGGAAGTCCACACGAAAATGGTAATGAGGTGGTTATGGTTACGGCGATTTGACCCACAGAAGTCTACACAGGTTAGCCGGCCGGATACGTTCGGGCGTGGGCATTGGATATGTTAGGGCGAATGAATGTCGTGTGATGGGCTGGCGGGATACGTTCGAGCCGTGGTTCATGGTTCTATGATCGAATAACATAATAACGGATCGGTATCGAAAATGAAAATCTAATTTGCTTACTTAGAAGTGGTTTACGTTTAAAAACCTTCTAAGGTAAGTGCTCTGAACACGCATCATGACTCTTTTGATTTATGATAAAACCCAAATGAGTGCGCTAGTACTCACCCAAACTCTTTTCAAATCTTTTCCACGAGATGGAGGAGGGGTGGGCAGGCGGCAGGGGTGGGCTGGGTTCTTCATGCTATGCTTCAGCGATGTTGTGTTATATCGTGCTCGATAATTATGTATTCTTATCCCTTATTTGCTACGATTGGGAACAAGATTTGTTATGTTATTCATTGTGAGTCTCGTCGAGCATGCTATGTAGTTGACGGTCTAGTTGGCGAGGATGAAATGCTATTTTGCCTTCTTGCATTACTTATAATAAACGAGATCATGTTTTACGAAGTTATGATATCGATATTATTACTGTTGGTGGATTGTTTGTGCACCCCCTTCTCTGGATATGTCCTAGTTATAGAGGAGATCTTGATTTCATGGTCACATCTTCTTATCATATGTATCCCCTTCTTCCCGCTTCTTAACCCCTACCCCTAATCATACCCGGCATCCGTGCGCTTCCTCGAATTGGGACGTGACAGACTTAGTATCGAGCAGTTTTCTGGCATTGGGTATCTAAAGTTATCGATACAGTTGGTATCGAGCAATGTTCTTAATACGACATCTATCTTTGTTATCTCGATACCGACTTGGTATCGGAAGCGATTTTACGGCTTTGGGTATGTGGTACATATCGTTTGATATCAAAGCGGTTTGTTTGCTTTATATCATGCATGTTCTTGAAATTGAGTGTTTAGAACTTGTTCTTCTAAACTGCATTCATCGAGTCTGACTACCCTCGACTCACCGTCGACCCACCTCCTTTAAAAGGGTATGAGGTATGTGTTTATTTCTTGATGCTTTATGTGGCTCGTGATGCTTGATGTGATCTTGGTTTCATGTGTTTTGGCACAGTAGAGTTTACGTGATGTAAGCGTGATGTGGACGAGATGTGGATGAATGGTGATGTGGATGTGAAGTGATTGTTGATGGAACAAAAGGGCACGTGTGGTGTGATGTGAAAAATCGTTTATATGATATGATGTGATTGATGTGATCACGTATGGTTGATGTAAGTCATGTGTTTACATAGCAATGTATTGTTGATTGAAAATCTTGTTTATTTTGATAAACGAGTGCTTGTAAGTGAATCCTGTATTTGCTTACGTGATTATATCGATATTGATATTGATATATGTTGAAATGAACATGTGTTTGAAACATGATTACCCAGATGACTGGGACAGAAAAAGGAAACGTGAATATTTGTTGTTTTTATGGTGAACTAACATGTAGGTTTATGGATATTGATGGCCCAGACAACGTTGGTTGAGATCTCACGAGAATGGATGAGCATATCCGTAAATTAGAGAATGTACCGGAATATTCATGAACCATTGGGAGTATTTACGGGAAGATTTGTTGGGTTATGGAGAAAGGTTGAGACAGGTGGGAAAGTGTCGTAAATCTGAGGCCTACTATCGGATGACCGAAAGGCTACAGCGGGATGGCGGTGGCCGGCGAAAGCAAGGACATGTGTTGTTCGAGGCGGGATCCTATCACAAGGCACCTTACCTTGGACTTTCTTGAGTTATTGCTCGAGTATGGAGGCGATGGGCCGGACCACCGGTATACCATCGAGGAGGATGTGGTTGCGAGACACCTCGGACCGATCGAGATCGATGATAGGGATGATGTTCCCGAAGAGCCATTGGGAGAACAACCATCAATCAGGCGATCGCCAGGTGCATCGAGATACACCAAATCACTACACCTCCGCCGACGATCCTTACCTTGGGAGGATCAAAGCGACTTTGAGGCGAGAACTTCGGGGCGAGAGATATTGTCCGTCAAGCGGTGGCAAAAAAGCGAATCGAGAATCTTCATGCCACAAAGCGTGTCGGTGGCATCGGGGAAAGCGACTACGAGGAAGAGGAGGACCCGAGATGAGAATGAGGAGGGCGGTGAGGACTCGGAGGACCGGTGATCCGAGATAACGATGACTACGATGAGATCGGGCACATTGAGGAAGGCGCGCGCGAGGAGGGACTCGAGCACGGCTTTCACGATACTCGAGCAATCGAGCCACGGCTTGGATGGGATCATACCTAAGAGAGCTTGCTTCCATGCGGGATCGCTTTCTGGCGCGGCCAATTCAAGCCACGATTGGAAGGAAAGAGGATGAGGAGGCGAAATGGAACCGGCTGGAGCAGGCGAGGAATAGTGGATGGATATGGAGGCGAGGGATCTAGGTAGTCGGTGTGTATGCGGTGGCGATCATGATGCGCTAGAAGCATGGGCGAGGCGGCATCTTTGTGATGACGGTCGATTCTTTTGCTCATATCGACCTTTTGGTGACATACCTTGATCTTGTATTTTGGCAGATTCCTTCATGGACCTTTGAATATTCTTGATACTAGCAGCTATGACGGGATGTTTATGTTTGATGCTTATATGTGATATGAGCTAGCCATGATGATATATGATCTATGTGATGTGTGATGATAATGTTATGTGAAATGCATAACGATGATATATTGACATGATTGCATGATTATATGTGATCGTGCGTGATATGTGGTATATGTGATGATATGTACTATGGGTGATGATATATGTTATGCGATGATACGGTTATCTATCGGCGTTTCTAATGTTTCAAGCGTCGATGCGAATGCGAGAACAATGAATCGGAGGAACAATAACGTGGAAGCCGGGGAACCACCTTTGGTTGGTGACATGTGATCGAGAGTTTCGAGGAAGAATCCCCCTACGATGATCCCGGTGAACCGTCGACGAGGCTGGATACGATCCAACGAAGGATCTTGAATACATTGGCTGCGAAGAAGCGAGAAAAGGCTGAATGCGCGATCTTTCACTAACCGATGAGGTTGATTTACGGTGGGAATCCGTGAGAAGGACCACAACACAGGGACGGTGGGCAAGGTATCACGTGGGAAGATTTCGGAAGAACTCATGGAAAATGCATGCTGGCGTTTACACAGTGCGAGAAGGCAAAAGGAGTTACGGAATCTTCGTCGAGGAGAGGGCGGTCACCGAGAATGCGATCGCTCGTTCAATCGTCATCACGTTATCTACGAACACGGTGATGCGAGGTGCCGGCGAGACGAGTTCGAGAGAGGACTCCAGGAGCGAGATCGAATTTGCTCGTCGATCGGGGAGATCGGCGTATCTGCGATCCTTAAACGGGCATTAAACATTGAGTCAATGTTTCCCGGAAGAACAATGCCACCGGACAGCCGGTTGGCGGAGGAAGAGTAGAGGAAATGGGAAGATCGAGGAAAAGCGATCGGGTGTTCGAGGAACCCGGCGGTCGATGATTCGAGAATCAAGGCGTTGAAAGAGGCAACCTTGGGAAGGAATTTCCAACCCATGCGGCGGTGTGGAAAAACCTTGGTGCGAAATAAAAGGAATCATTTCGTGAGTGTAGGAAAGGTAGCACCGAGTCTTGTCGTTGTAAGAAATACGGACATTACGCTCGAGATTGTCAGTTAGGAGGCGGCAGGTGCGGCCGCGGTGAAGCGACATCGACTCATGACGAGAATCATGCTCGCCGAGGACAAGCGGCGGAGGCGGAGAGTCACCTAGGCCCGACAAACCAAGGACACATGACAAGCACGGTGTCGCCTTGAATCGGCGGCGAGGGCAGCTCAAGCTCCAGAAATCTTGCGGTATAATCCATGGGTGATATACCCGTTTCGCTTTGTTTGATCTGAGGAGCCTCACATTCTTTCGTTTAGAATCGCGTGTGAGAGGTTGGGTTTGGTACCCAAGAAATCGCAGTACCACGAAATTAGCATCCCGTCGGGAAGTGCTAAAGCGAAGAGATTTGCGAGAACCGAGTAGAAATCGTGAAGCGTAAGGTCTTTGTCAATTGCATGTCATCGGAATGGAAGATTTCGATGTCATCTTTAACATGGATTGGTTGGAAAAGCACATGGTAACTATCGTTGTCTCGAGAGAAAGTTGCTTTTCGGATAGCGAAGGAGTGGAAGTTTGTTTCCACGGCATAGGATGGGTGTTTGCGTGCCGATGATCTCGGCTTGCGGCGGTGAGGATGATCGGGAAGGCATCAAACTTTCTTGGTAAGTTTGACGAGGCGATAAGCGCAAAGCGATTCTGCGAGAGCGATGGTGTGTGAATATCCGGACGTGTTTCCGAGGACTTGCCGGGTTTACCGCTGATAGACAAGTGGAATTCACTATTGATTTGGAACGGGCAGCACGATTATCAAAGGCACCATATAGAATGGCACACAAAATTGCGAAGCTGGCGCGATTCACGGGCTGTTGGATCTAGGTTTTATCCGACCTAGCGTGTCGCCGTGGGGCGCCCGATTACTGTTCGTCAAGAAGAAGAAGGATGGGTCAATCGGATGTGCATTGACTACGAGCTGAATAAGGGCGATCAAACGAGATATCCTCTTCCAGGATCGGCGATCTTTTGACCAGGCTTTCGAGGGGCAGTGTCTTCTAAGATCTATTTGAGGTCAGGCTACCATCGGTGAAGATCGGAAAGGAGGGCGTTGCGAACCAGCGTTCGGGATGAGGTATGGGCACTACGAGTTCATCGTGATGCCGTTTGGTTTGACCAATCGCCCGGCGATCTTCATGGATCGATGAATCGAGTTTTCCATCGATGTCTGGATAGTTTCGTCTTGGTTTTATCGATGATATTCTCGGATGACGTTTTATGCATTCGGGTTGGGTTATATATGCTTATTTTGAGTTATTTACTCGATATTTCAAAATAAATCATATGCGCGTAAAATGTTTTGTGAAATTATTCTTTGTTCTCGATCCGAGATATGGTTCTATCATGGTTGTGCGGATCTCTATTGGTGGGTTGATCACCATCTTGAGTATTGATCATAGGGGATAGACCCGAACACGTGGTTATGGTTACGAAGGGATGAACCGGAAGTCCACGAGGAAATAGTAATGAGGTGGTTATGGTTACGTGATTTGACCACAGAAGTCCCACGGGTTTGCCGGTGGATCGTTCGGGCGTGGGCGGTTGGATATGTTCGGGCGAATGAATGTCGTGTGATGGGCTGGCGGGATCGTTAGAGCCGTGGTTCATGGTTCTATGATGGGAGTACTGATAATAACGGATCGGTATCGAAAATGAAAAATCTATTTTGCTTACTTAAAGTGGATTCGTTTAAAACCTTCTAAGATAAGTGCTCTGAACAACATCATAACTCTTTTGATTTATGATAAAACCCCAGTGAGTGCGCTAGTACTCACCCAAAACTCTTTTCAAATCTTTTCACGGATGGAGGAGAATGAACGACGGCGAGAGGGTGGAGCTGCGGGTTCTTCATACTTGCTTCCATGCGATGTTGTGTTATATCGTACTCACGATAATTATGTATTCTTATCCCTTATTTGCTTCGATTGGGAACAAGATTTGTTATGTTATTCCATTTGTGGTCTCGTCACGAGCATCTATATGTGGTTGACGGTCTAGTTGGCGGATGAAATGCTATTTGCCTTCTTGCATTAGTTATAATAAACCAAGATCATGTTTTAAAGTTATGATATCGATATTATTACATTGGTGGATTGTTTGTGCACCCTCCATCGAGGATATGTCCTAGTTATAGAGGAGATCTTTGCTTCATTTCATGGTCATCTTCTTATCATGTATGTATCACTTCTTCCTTCTTAACTTCCCTTAATCACACCCATCGTGCTTCCCTCCGAATTGGGCGTGACATATGTGTGATATCGATATTATTACGTTGGTGGTGTTTGTACCCCGCTTCGGGATATGTCCTAGTTATAGAGGAGATCTTTGCCCGTTCATGGTCACATCTTAACATCGTGTATATTATATGTACCACTTGCACTTTTAACAACCTCTTTAATCACACCCGGCATCCATGCCTTCCAAGGAATTAGGGGCGTGACGACTTGATATCGAGCGGTTTTCTTGTACGACGTCTATCTTTGTTATCGATACCGACTTGGTATCGAGCGATTTTACGGCTTTGGGTATGTGTATATTGTTTGATATCAAAGCGATTCGTTTGCTTTATATCGTATACGTTCTTGAAATTGAGTGTTTAGAACTTGTTCTAAAGCATTTTATCAGTCTCTGACTACCTCATTTCGCGTCAGGGCCTTGCCCTATAAAAAGTGGATGAGGTATGTGTTTGTTCTTTGATGCTTTATGTGATTACGTGATGCTTGATGTGATCTTGGTTTCTTGTGTTTGGCACAGGTAAGAGTTTCGTGATGTAACCGTGATGTGGATGAGATATGGTTGGATGGTGATATGGATGTGGAAGTGATTGTCGATGAGGGCGAAAGGCCACAATATGGGCGTGATATGGGAACCGTTGATGTGGTATGATGTGATTGATATGATCATGAATGGATGATGTGAATCTATGTGTTTACATAGAAATATGTGATTGATTAAAAATCTTGTTTATATTGATAAATGAGTCTTTGTAAGTGAATCGTGTAATTGTTTATGTGATTATTGTTATGAATATCCATATCGATGTTGATATGTGTTGGAAGTGAATATGTGTCTCAGAGACATGATTACCCAGGATATTTGGGCGAGAAAAAGCGTGAATATTTGTTGTTATTTTGATGAACTAACATGTAGGTTTATGGATATTGATGGCCCGGACAACGGTTAAGATCCAGGATGGATGAAGCGATCCGTAAGTTAGGGAATATTACCGGGAATGTCCATGAGCCGTTGGGAGTGTTTAGGGAGATTTGTTGGTTTGTGGAGAAAGATTCGAGATAGTGGAAAGGTATCCGAGTGAGAGCTTACTATCGGATGAAAAAGGCTACCGGCGGTTGGCGACCATGAGCGAAAGCGGTACATGATGTTCGTCGGGATCCTATCACGGACACCTTACCTTGGTTCTGAGTTATTTTGCTCGAGTATGGAGCGGTGGAGCGATCATCGAGCATACTATACGAGGCGGATGTGATGAGTGAGGATGTTCGAGGCCCGATCCAGATTGATGGCGAGATGATGTTCACGAAGAGCCTTTGGGAGGCGGACCATCAGCGTGAACAATTGCGGATTCATCGAGATACACGGTCACTACACCTCCATCTCGATCCTCGCGCGCCAGACGGACGGGGAATGATTTCGGCGAGGACCCTCGGTGAGAGATGATCCACCCGTGTGGCGGGGAAAAGGCGGAAATCGAATCATAGTACCAGCGAGCGATTATCGGGTTGGCCTCACAGGAAGGAGATTACGAGGAGGAGGAAGACGGATGAGGGCGAGGAGGCGGTGAGATTGAAGGACGGTGATCCGAGATAGCGAGATGACTCGGATGAGTTGAGCATGTTGAGGAAGAAGCCC